>CM025670.2:6421734-6440718 GCA_014621495.2 Entosphenus tridentatus | reverse complement strand
CTACACTCACCACCACTACACTCACCACTACTACACTCAGCACTACATACAGACAAATTCAGACCTTATTGGTCAACCCGTGCGCTTTATAAATCTCAACGTTCGTCCTACAAAGTCCCATCACAAGGGAGAAACACAAACAAATAGACAAAAAACTAAAATGTTGCCCGCATTGAAACGGCTGTACGCTGTAATAGACCTGAAAACACAAATTTCCCTGTACTAGAATACGGGGTAAACCGTACGGGTTGACAAGTATGTACTCTTAGGTTTTTCGGTAAAGTCACGTAGGTAAAAAATTAAAAATAATAGAAATAATAATAGAAGTAAAATAATAAATCACGACGTTTCAGAGGCAACACAAGTCTCCGTCACCAGGTGGGACCGTCACAGCTAAATTTACTGTCTCAAGTGACTTGTGTTGCCTCCGAAACGTCGTGATTTATTATTTTATTTCTATTATTATAATTTTTTACCTACGGGACTTTACCGAAAAACCTAAGAGTATGAATGATTGCAGTCACGAAAGCTTCAAATCTAGAATTAAATGACAAGTATGTGTTTGGTAAATGCACCAAAGTGGCCAGAGCACATTTTTATTGCAAGTTTTATAATGAGTGGCAAGTTAACCCGTCCAAGGAAATTTTACGAAGCAGTGAGCTACGAACCCGGCAAGTAAATTAGTAGGCCATTGTTTGTTAAAAAATAAATAAACCCGATAATTTCTTTCGGGTGTAAAAAAGTTTCGTGCCACGTATTCCGTAATCAGCATCATTATCCATTGTCTAAACCACAGCTTACTTAGCGAAAAATTTTATTCTTTTTTAAAATCCACAGCTGGAAGAATGCCTGCAAACGCCATCTTCAAACGCCCACAACTCCCCACAAACTTGAAATTCACCACCAACGTACGTTGCAGTTTTCAAATGCTAGAGGCAATACATGCGATTGCAAGTGGACAAGACGAAAATGACGACCTAAATGCAAAAGAAAATAACGTACAATGGTGCTCCAGATGTCTTGTGACCCCTCATTTAATCATCTAAAACTAAAAAATAAAACTAGAGCTATTTTTTTTATTTTACCAGGTAAAGCCTATTGAGCATTTTTGTTTGTCAGTAGCGTTTATTTAACACAGAAATAAATATGCAAAGGGGAAAAAATGATCGGTGTCAATTAATTATGGCTCACAAGACATCTCTGACCACCCTGAACATTGAAAGTGTGGCGTTGCGATGTGGCGTAGCGATAATCCTGCATATTGCCGTTTCTGGGGGAAAACCAAAGCTGCACCCAGTGTTCATACTTCATTGGGTCCTGGACACTGCGGAGATGGAGAAGGAGGATGGAGAAGGTGGCACAATCGATCCAACGGTTACAACAGTAAAATGGCAGTTTAACACCGTGGGCTTTCGCGACCAATATTATCAATAATAGAGGTTTTTGGGTTAGATCGCGTAAATATAAATGCGCCGTTAAACCCGCCACCAACCGACACAGCCAGGCTGTCGCCTGATGATGCTAGTGGCAATTACTGGCGAAACGTCGTACTCAAATTGTAAATGTTGTGGGTTTACTCACCAACACACCGGTGTGCTGTACTAGTAACGAATTGGCGTGTTTTGTTTATGTGACAAACCTTACTGGCTGCGTCGGGTGGTGGAGGGTTACGACACATTTATACATACGCGATCTAACCCACAAACCTTTATTACGACCATAAATCCGTCGTTAAACCCGCCGCCACCCAACACAGCCAATTGGTAAGGTTTTTTTTTTTGACATGCGTTTTTCTGGTTTTTTGTTGTTGTTATTCTGTCTCTCACTGTTCAAATAAACCTACCATTAAAATTATAGACTGATCATTTCTTTGTCAGCGGGCAAACGTGCAAAATCAACAGGGGATCAAATACTTTTTTCCCTCACTGCAACAGCCTCTTGTGGACAGCACAATGTTCAGTCCAGTGCAGCTTCGCTGTGCATTGACTATCAAGCATGTGCACAGCAATGCATGCTAAACTCTCCACACCAGCACACCATGTGAATGGGAATGAACAGGCACGTGACATAAACATGAAGCATTTACTGCCATAAGAAACACTGCTCGAACACGGACACGTTGATTGATAATATCTAGAAGCATAGAATATTTTTTTTTTCTGTTGAAGGAGAAAAAAAAATGAGAATTTGGTTTGGTGACAGAAAAACTAAATATTGATTTCTTTTTTTTTATGATGACTGTCCTTCCAGTGCCTTACATTTTCAGTTTCAAACAAATCTCTTTTTGACGGGTTATTTTAAATATGCAGGCTGTCACTGTCAACAAAATCTGAAAAATGGCAGCAAACAAAACGGCATGCAGTGGTAGATATGCTACGATTGGTTGTGTAGAGGAGATTAGATATTAAGTGACTTTACATGAGCATATAAAATTGATGAAGTCGGGGGTTGGTGGATCACACCAATGTTTGGAGAAACTCCATTGTCGTGTGCCACGAGGAGCCATAACGGTGGCTCGCCAGAAGGTGGTCCAGGCAATGTACTCCGCTTATTCCAAAAATATATGGGATAAAGCGTTTCCCCCTCGCACGCATGGGGTTTCTCTGGGTGCTCCGGTGTCCTCCCACATGTGAACATTCATGAAACCCTTTCCCGTTCCAAGACGCACGTTACGATAGCTGGCGCCAAATTGTGCCACACGCCCTCCTGCATGGCCTTTGGAAGAAAGGGGTTAATTGGCCTGAAAGTTCCTTACCATCTAGGGAACAGCAGAGCTTGGGGAGGAAGTTGACGCTGGCTCACCACCCCTGAGTCGTTCTCTCTCTCTCTCTCTGAGAGCGAGCAAATGCTGTGTGGTTACGCATTACAAGTTGAAATTGTTATAATTATGATGAAATAAAGCCATTGAAAGATTAAAATGAAAGCGTAAGGATGAGGATCCTAGCTTTGCCGCATGATTCTGCCGAACTTATATTCTGCATGTCTTGTTTTGACAATGAGAGTGAACTAATAATGATATTTACATTTGTAAGGAATACGTGTGAATTAATAATATAGGACTGATTTAAAAAATATATATATTCCGTTGGCATTGACGAATATGAATTAATGAACAGATCTGCAAGAGAGGGTTTCACATCTTGTAATGTTAACACAGTGCACCTTCAAATGATTCCATTGCTCAGCCTCATATAGCTACATGTGAAAGTGTTCGGTTTGTAACAGTGCCCATCACACGAGTGATAATTGAAAAATAACCCCCCCGTATGTACAAATCTTGCAAGGACTCCGTGTACTTCAGAGCAAGTGATCTTATTCAACAATATACCGATGAAAAACGTATTTCTCTTTCAAAGCATGTGGTTGAACATTATGCCTCTGTCCAAGTGTTAAAAGATGTCAAACCGTATTCACAAGAACCATGGCAGATGCGCTTACTTTTTTCACAAATGGAATTTTTTTTTAAAAACGTCTCCGTTGTGCGACTGTCAACACCCAGAAAAGGCCCGTGGAACACGTAATGATTGCCTGATTCGCAAATATGAAGGAAGCATCATCACAGCGATTCACCTTCCAGCTACTTATGATGCAATTATCTGGCTCAACCACCCCAATGTTAAATGAGAGCTGTTGCTCTACATCATCATAGGCGATAGGAAATATAATCCAGAGCAGGCCAAGGATGAGCAATATGCCCAAAATTAGCAACAATCCCTTTTCCAAAATGCTAATTTGTTTTTCTTTTTGAGAAAGCATGACCTGACTTTGGAGAATGGGTTAAATGTATGTATATTGAACTTCTTTCGCACCGTACGTAGCCAACCGTGCGAATCAGAGGTGCGTTTTCAAACAAAGAGTTTAATGGAACGATTTAATTGTTGAGATTGCTCGCTAGAGACACCTATTGATGGATCGCTGAATTAGAATATCTTAATACAACCCTATTGAGTTAAAACATTTTGTTTCCATCATCATCATCACACTACGACAACAATAAATCTTTCAGAAGACCACCCAAATTTAACGTGAACTAATTGCGTCAAAGGGGATGTTTTTGGGGGTACTTTTGAAGTTGGATGTTAGATGAAGGATAACAGATGCAAGCCGGCAATTAACTCGCTCACGCCGCTGATGGTGGAAGGGCCACGGCTGCCCAGATGTCTTCTAAGTGGTGCGAGTACCCACAATTTACCCCACTGCACTCCACCTGCCGATCGACTAACCGTGGCGTACCCATGTATGCGTGGAGAGAAACGGAGGGATTTTGAGAAACTTGGAGCGCCATGGTGGCGAGATGTTAACTACCTCACCTGGTATACAGGAGGTCGTGAGTTCAATCCCGACCCTGACGCCTGCTGCTGTATATTTGGAGTTTGCGTGTCTCAACATCATGGTGGCTAAGAGATGTTAACTACCTCGCCTGGCATACAGGAGGCCGTGGGTTAGATCCCGGCCCTGACGCCTGCTGCTGTATATTTGGAGTTTGCGTGTTTTCTACCAGTGGCCACGTGGATTTTTCTCTGGGTCCTCCGGTTCTTACCTCCACATCTAGAATCAACATCACGCGTTTAGAGTATTTGGCACAAAAAATCCACGTGATAAGCCACTTCGTTGGGCTATAATTGTGTCCAGGTCACTTCTGAAAAAGAGCTATATGGCTCAGTGGCCTTACCTGCTAAAATAAAAAATAAAATATCTTTGCCTACTGTTTTAACTGCCGTGCCAGGATATCAACCAGGCGGCCTGCAGATTTCCAGTTCGGTATGCTATTTCACTAAATTAGCAAAGTGTTATTATGTATGTCATGGTGTTTCGATGTATGTAATGTACGAATATAATGCACGTGAATTGGATCCATAAAAGTGGCACAAGGATAAGCGCTCATGTCCACGGTAGCTTCTGTGTACCAGGCCACGATGGAGAGTTGATGCTGCAGGTGCCACAGAAGCCAGTTTGAAACATCAACATTCTAGGCAATGGGGGGATGCCTCGTCTTTTGAAGGCGGAAAACATTCAACCTTGAACTGAAATGAGTGCAATCCACATAACACATTAACATTTATAAAAGAAAAAACAATAACAGTATATATAAAAAAGAGTGATTACTAGAATGTCAATTGTCACTTTGAACCATAAGGGATGAAAATTCTTCCTATTTTGTCTCAGACGGCTGTAATTGCAGTTGTATTTGAGAACGGAAGTTATGTGATCGTAAACGCTATGCTTGTAAAGTGCCGTAATTGCCCATTGGTGACATCGATCGTCCATGCTGGTAGCAAATAATTTTCTATATCATTTCACATCGTGAACTTACATCTGCGCCTACTGCGGCAAAAACTGAACTCAGTCAATCAAAACCGACCACGCGTGGTCCTGCCATTTGAATACCATCACATGGAGGGAAGGTTTTCATTATTGGCCGAGCGACAAAGCGATGAACCCCGTGACCTGTCACCAGAATAGAATGTATGTTAATGATTTCTTTCTTGGCCAGAATTGAACACTGAACTTCACAGGCTTTTTGGAGCAAGGTGCCATAAAAAAATTAGGTTTAACCCACTGGGTCAATCAGCTGCCACTGCCACCGTCTGTTGTTTGAATACCATCACATTAATAGTGGTTTCACTATTAATGTGAATAGGTGTGACCCTATCGTTCTGAACACAGACGAAGACTCTCTGTGTGCTGCTACTGCTGCTGCTGCTGCGTGATATGCATATTGCAGTGAGCCGCAAGTGGCAGCGATTTAATGAGAATGTGGTGCAATAATATAATCAAGACAAGAGCATGGATTTATTAATTTTTAAAATAAAATATTTCCATTGTTTTGAGAATATTTAAATAACAACTTATTCTCACGGTGAACTGTTTCAAGATTATATTTTTTTTCCACGAATCATTTTTACATTGTAACGCTGGCAGAGTTTGCGTGACACAAAGGCGGCAGTCTCGTCCTCTTCCTACTGATAACGTCACGTGGCAGGGAGCTCTTCAGTTCACCAAGCCAATTGTGAATAAAGCGAATATTATGTCCTGAGACAAGCCCTAAATTGTTAAACCTGTCGTTGCAAGGACTGTGCATCCCGCATCTTTGTACTTGGGATGTTTACGTTTTCAACTTTTTGTTTAGTTTGTGGCCTCAACATTCATACGACCACACCTTCGGCTCTACCCAGCTTGTAGTTTAGGCAAAGCTAAGAGCATCGTTTATAAAATGTGGTGGTAAAATGGTATGCATCCAAGGAGTTATTTGAGTCACATCTTCCCGCGTGTTTCCGAGTGTGTTGTTGCATGTATTTCGTTCCAGCCTGCATGCGTTTTCTGTAGTTTTACCATCATTTAGAGACAGTGTCGGTTTTGAATATCTCCACGGTCCATAGCTGACCATGAGTACTGGAAATCATCAATTGTTACATTGTGTATATAATTCTTGACATGTTCCCTACCCATAACTTGTTCCTGTCTGAGTTTCCATTGACATGCATTTCACAACGCAATGTATGCTCAATGTGTTGTGATGTTGCACATTGGTAGGCAATGGACATTGTTGTAAAAACGTATCTGTAAGGAAAGCCCTAAGCTCTTGACAAAGCTCATGTACGGTAATATCGGTCAGATAACATATGGCTGTTATGTTAAACAACAACAGCAACAACAATAACATGCATTTACAAATCACAGGTTTTCGAATAAGCACGTGGCAATGACAAACACAATTAGATTAATTTGACGAAATTGGTCATGCAAATTAAATGCGTAATAACGCCAGCAAACTGGTAAAAAAAAAAGCTAACGAGGACCATATGCAACAGTGAATGTTGTTATTCTTCGAAATATATATTGTTTGTTTGGACAGAAACGGGGTCTTTTGGGAACACGGTAATTTTGAAAAATGATGAATAAAAATGTACAATTTTACACTGCCCACCACCGAAGAACCCATTCCACCAGGGAGTCCAAGAATTGATGGAAAGGCAGAAATGGTTTTAGAGGTTGTTTTTTTTATATATATTTCCTTAGGAATTAAATTATATTTTCAAATCTAGGATGTTTGAAAAATGTGTCATGTTCTCAAAGGTAGATATTGGAAATGCTTAATGTTAGCAATTCCATATTCTCTAACCACTTTAGATTAAACTCACGGTGCCACATGATCACTGTCACCATGAGACACGATCCCGTGATCATAGTAATATGAGCACTGTTTGCACGACACACTCGACGTTATTGCAACACTGTTGGATTATATGTGCGCCACACAATGATTTGATGGAGACATTTCAAAGTAAACCATGCCGGGTCTCATTAATCGAGCTGCATTCGGTAATTGAACGTTGGCTGCACACCAAATATTTGCATGAATTAATTAGTATCACCTGCACCTGGGTGTGGCGGGAATTAGAAAACGTACACTTAGAATACCATGCAGAAAAATTTTGAATGGTCAAAACGCTCAAGAGACTAAATGACCATTTTAACCAAATGTTTTTTTTCTGATTTTGAAAGAAAATATATTTTACGTGAAACAAAGAACACCTTCTCATGGAATGTCTTATTTTAGTAGAAGAGGACTCGTTTAACAAGAGAGAGAGAAAAAAAACCCTTGTTACCATTTTAAAGCCCACATTTGATAGTGTACATTTATTCAGATGCTGAAATCACCACGACGTTAAAAATAAAATCCGTTCCTCCGTGTGTTAGGTGTTGCTTTTCAAATTCAGACGTTAGTGTCACAAAATGAGCATGTTTGCTCTGGTAATTGGATTTTCCCTGGATTTAATCTGTAAGCCGGACTGTTGTTGTGAGTTCCTAAATGCAGGGAGTCATGATAAAGCATTATGCATGCGCTGGGTTTACTGTGGTGGGCTTGCGAGTGAGAAAAAGAGCGATAGTAAAGATACATTGCACATTTTGAAATATTGCGAACTAAAATCCCATTTAGTGCTTTCCGATTGCTGGCCACTTGTTGGCAGTTTATTCTTTTTTATTGTTAACACTTTAGCGCTTAACATATGAAGGTCAAGATATGGATTGTTATGCCATCAATTCACACGTGTAAAAGCACACAGCTCATAAATTGCACTTACAATGTGACATCTGGCCACCAAACACAGGATTTATCATAGTTTATCTTAAAGCGACCATTTGTTATAAGTCCTTTATCTTAAACAACAAAAATTAGACAAGCATTCGTAAATAATGTTACGCCATTACTTTTGCCAAAAAAAACGAATTACCATTTGATAATCAATTTATTTGGTGTCTGCCTATATGGCACTTCCATGCCAAATGCGGGAGTTGATTTCTCAGCCCAGCATACAAATGGACTACGCAGCATATTTAATTGTTTAGCCAGCTTGATAAAGCTTAGCAGCTGGGTGGATCTGACAAGCTGCAAAAACATGCAGCTGGATCTTTCTAAAACATTAAAAACTACTTTTAACACTGTGAAATAATTCATTTGTGTCATTGCTTACAAGGTAACTGCATTGTAAACTTATACCAAAGCCACAACCTCAAGATGTGAAAATCTTTTTAACCAAATATAATGCTCTTATATTCTTTTTAAACACGTATTTGTTATTATTGTTTGGCGAACAATGAGCTATGAACCCAGTAACATGAGTTCAATTCCTGACCTGAGATAACATCAGTAGTGATTGATGTATCTGAACCAGTCCTGGGTCCTCCACTCGATCACAACGCACTGACCAGATCGGGGAAGTGTGGTAAAATGACTCCTTCCGGCTGACACGGCACGAGGAAGCCTTCATCCAGCAGTGGATAAACAAAAGAAGCTGCACATCGTCGTCATTGTTGTTGTATTTTGCTCTAACAGGTAGAGAGATGTCCCTAATAACCCAGAGCAGCACTCAATATCTGTATCTTTCAACGCAGCTCAGACGCGTGGATGCAGCATTATGAGTGAATGTAAAACCTGCATGCACGGCTTGTTTGTGTGCTGCCACTTATTTGAAGTCTACAGTGATTGCACCTTGAGCTACTTTAATTTCACCTTGAATGAGGGCTTCCATCAGTCGACTGCAGGCCAACAACACGTGTGCTGTTCGCTGCAGTTTGTCTGCAATGCAGGCTTTCAATTTGGCGTCAAGGCAACATTGAGAATGCAAATAAATTGAACCTCGTAATTTAATTTTTTGTTTGAATTTAAAGCGACGTGATCATCCCACAATGGGCTGTTTTTGTTGTTGCTGTTGTTGTCTTTTTCAGACCTGTAATCTATTCCTCAAATTATGTGTTCGTCACCATACCTATACGAGCTAAAACTACATGGGCTGCTCTGCAATCAGATGTTATAATGAAACTCGTATTGATCTTGCTACATTTAAAAACCTTTCTTTTGGCAATGTGTTCTCGAATCTATTTGCGAAAAAAAGGTGCGCCGTATGGATGTAAGAGTTTTCATGGCTTTGTGAATAAGATTAGCTCACCGTGTTGCAATGTTTTGGAAACATTTATGAAAGTAATTCCATCGAAAAAATTACCGCACTTATGAATAATTGCTTCGGTTAAATGTCACTTGTGGCAATACAATGGGGTCAGCTTTTGAGCGAAACGTTTGCAAGGCCCTCCTTGGCATGAGTGTTGATGACTCGTCATTTATCATGATCATCAGCCAGGGTCAACCCACTGCTGGCTGAAGAGCGCCCCAAGATGCTGCCACCTCCCGCGATTTCACCCAGCATCGCCACATTTCCCCGGTGTGAGTCCTCTCCGATGCGTTCCGCCCCTTGTCAGTGTAGCCGGATCGCCCTGTCTCCTCTCCTCCCGTCGTGAATCCTTGCGAGGTGGGGGGGTGGGGTGATAGGTCGGCTAAATAGACCGCAATAACAACGATTTTTAAAAATCATAAAGTTCGGAGACGTTGATTTGGAACTCTGCGGGGCGATTCCACAACAGTTGAGCACCGGGGGGGGGGAGGGGGTTGGTGGTTGTGAAACAGAAAAAAATTATTACAAAAATACTCTTCAGAAGGGCAATTGTGTTTCTGCAATAGCGATTAGAGACAACCCTCCACGTCAAAATATCGATCAGAGACAACCCTCCACGTCACAATATCGATCAGAACCAACCCTCCACGTCACAAAAGTGGTCAGAACCAACCCTGCACGTCACAATGGCGATCAGAGACAATCCTCTACGTCACAATATCGCAGTTCAATCTCCAAGTCCGCCCAAATCAAAATGGGGGCGGGGGGGGCAGGGGGGGGCTCCCACGTACTGTGCACGTGGGGCTCGGGGTCCAATCCCTGGTCGGCAGTGCATTCACTTGAAGATTTGTATATTTTTAAACCGCATGTGGCTACCGGTAGCTGTGCAAAATGGTGTATTGTGTTCCCGTATGTTACAGGGTGCACACACAGAACCGGCCCTAGACCTTTGGGGGCCCTAAGCAAAATTTGGTTGGAGGCCCCTTTGATGTATGATTTTTTTTCACCCACTCGCTAGCAGTGACTCGAGGGGGCCCTCTGCTGGCCACGGGGCCCTTTGCAATTGCAAGGGTCGCTTAGTGGCTGGGCCGGCTCTGTGCACACACATACATATACACGTGATTAATCACGGGTGAGCTCACACTGGCTACATCAGCCACTCCATCAATATTGTTGACCATCGTCCATCATCCCTTCTTGCGACGTGTCCTGCCTGAGCCCACTTACGTATCCTCACAGTTTCAACTTCGTATTACGTCTCTCTGTCTCTCGGTGTAAGTCCAACTTACTTTTCCTCTCCACGCTTCTTTGCAACATTTTTCAATTGTTCTTCCATTTACTTCATTCGTGACGGGTTTCCAATCCACTCGTCATAGCAGGGCAGTAGTACGCATTACATTCAGAATCTTTATTTAGACTGAAGGAATCCGATACGCTATGAAGCTCTTTTTCACATGCGTTCAATTAAATGTTTTCTTCTTTCGGCACGTCCGTACTTTACTTTTCATTCTCAAGTTCGACTTTCCAAGGGCCTTCCAACCTGCTTTCATCCACATCTTGTTTAATATTTTAGATGCTGCTCTGCTTTCAATAGCAGTACTAGGAACACAGATTTGGTGGCGTTTTTTCAGTTGCGTCCTGAGGACATTGATGATGAATAATTATTTTTAATTGCCTGAAATATATTGAAAAACAATTCCATACTCTGACTTGCATATTTCTCATTTCATACACACAGGTGTGAATGCTGTATAAAGATGGTAAAGTGACATGTAATGGCAAAGTAGTAATATCATTTCACTTACGTCACAAACTCGGCCAGGTGTCAGGGCAGGTGAGCAAGCATTTGAAAGGCTTCTAAGTTCAAATCCAGGTTGGGGATTGACTCAGCCCATCAGCCCTTTGAGGTCGCTTAAAATGAGCACCACTTTGCGGGGAATTCAACAGCAGTTGTCCTATGGATGGACTCATCCGCACAATAGGAACGTGGAATTTCCACCACTGGCTCAGGGCTGTAAAACAGGTCAAGAACCCTGTCCCGATGGCTCGCTTGAGCAGGAAATCACTTTGACTTAGAAATAATAAAATCATAAAGTATAAAGTGCACTGTAATACCAAGAGACAATTACCATTTAAATGCGCGTGACAAATCTGTTGACAACGTGATTATAAAATTGTAGGCTTGAATTTTAAATATATATTTTTTCAACAACAGTACAAGCGTTAGCAGAAACCGAGATGCAAATCTGCAAAAATATAAACGATGCACACCAAGGAGGGATCTAGGGTTTCTGCGGCTGTGATCTACGCAATGGAAAATATGAAATGGGATCAGAAAAAGTGGAATCAGGCAGAGGCAATTGTAGAGAGGATGATGGGAAGATTAGTATGAGATCACAGGGAGAGGTTATGTGACACCACTGCCAGTGGTAGCTATGCACACGTACATGTATTAACATACATGTACTAACATACATGTACGTATGCATGTTGAACTTTTTTCGCACCGTACATCGGCAACCATGCTAATCGGAGGTGCGGGGGAATGACGACGAACTAAACACAAGTTAAACACACTCGGCCTGTAATCCAGCACTGTGCGGAGGCAGCGAGGGTTGGTAGATCACTGCACAAAAGGCAAATGTTGCAAAACTCACTTCCCGTGGGCATTGAGGTGCCATGCCCTGGCTCATCTGTCTCTTCTGTATGGGATAGAGCGTTTCCCCCTCGCACGCGTGGGTTTTCTCCAGGTGCTCTGGATTCCCCCCCCCACCCCCCCCGTGTATCAACACAAATTGGCTGAAAACACCTTAATACGTTGAAAACTGCACAGCAATTATTGCTGCTGGCTGACCGCCTGGTAGCCTTCCAGCTTGAAGATTGGTCTGTGGTTTCTACCAGACAATTAGGCATGAACGACGCGATATTAACCTCATCGTTAAGATGTATTAGTCTATTTTTATCAGAAAGCCGGATCGGGAACTAATCGACAAAGGGAAACCCGATCTTCTTGGTTCTTTCGGTAAAGTCACGTGACTTTACCGAAAGTACCAAGAAGATGAATCCCTGCCGTCACGAAAGCTTAAAATCGAAAGGAAACCCGATCCTCGCGTATCTGTGGAGTGGTCGCTGCGACACGGCCCCCATGGGGGTGGGGGCGAAGTGGGGGGGGGGGGCATTTTTTGTGTTGGATGTCGCCAGCGTTCCAAGCATGGATAGCTCACCATGGCTCTTCCATTGCCTCAACCGGAGGTGATTGGGAGCATTGGCGGTGCGTAGGCGGCTAGGAGATGTTAACTACCTCGCCTGGTCTACAGGAGGTCGTGGGTTCGATCCCGACCCTGATGCCTGCTGCTGTATATTTGGAATTTGCACGTCTCTCTCTCTCTCCCCGTGGTCGCGTGGATCTTTCTCTGGGTCTTCCGGTTTTCACCTCCACATTTTAAAACGTGCATTTAGATTAGTTGGCTGCTTTAAAGCTATTCATATAAAAGGGAAATTTGTGAATATGTGTGTCTGTTCGAAATGTTTAGCATACTTCCCGACATGCAACACACTTTAAATTTGGCAAGTGGGTAGCTTCCAGACTGTACACAATGCAAAAAGTATAAAAATATACTTCTGTATTTTGGGGGGGGGGGGGGGCGCAATAAAGGATATAATATATTGCGCGACAAGTGAGCGGTGACGTCACATATGTGATGTCACCCGCATGCGGCAGCGTCACGCAGTGTGCCTGCTGACGTCACGCATCCCCCCCTCACCCTCCGCATCGGCCGTGTATTAATCCAAGACAAGAATCCAAGTCCTGGGCAAAGCCGGGTAGTAAAGCTGGTTTCAACATATAATCAGCCACTTGGGCTGATTAAATGTGTTGCTACTGAAAAAACAGCTATTTAGCTCAGTGAGCCTTACCTGGTAAAATACAAACTAGTTTTTTTTATAGGTTTTTTATAGGTTTGTTTTAATAGATTCCCACGGTGGCGAGAGGGGCGGGGTGGGGGTACCCAGCAGGCACGTGTGGGTGGAGGGAGACACAGAGGTCACTGTGAAGGTCATTGAGGATACGGGTGATGTCCTGCTATGAGATCTGAATCCTTGGACACGACCGGCTGTGGGAATGGTTTAGGTAGCGTGGTTCGAGCAGGTGCAGGCAGAGTGGGGGTGGAGGGGGGGCTCCATTGCGGAATGTTTCGTGGACTATGTGCGTTGGCATGGGACGAGCCATGAAGGAAGTGTAATTTAGAGAGCGTCAAAAGACGTGTGCCCAAGAGCCCTTGAACGTCAGGGGCACAGATCAGGGACTTAAACTAAACTACAAAACATTTCTTTTTTGTATTTTAGCACCGAGATTTTTTTTCAGAAGCGACCTGGCCATCGAAAAACGATAGCTCAGCGAAGTGGCATGCCATCACGTGGAAATGTATAGCAGCCAAATGCTCTCAACGCAACGTTGATTCTAAATTTGGAGGGGAAAACCGGAGGACCCGGAAAAATATACTGGGAGAGAGGAAACATGCAATCTCCAAATATACAGCAGGGGCGTCAGGGGTCGGGATCGAACACACGCCTTCCTGTATACCAGGCGAGGTAGTCAACATCTCCTAGCCACCATGATGTTGATGAGAGAGAGAGACACGCAATCTCCAAATTTACAGCAGGGGCGTCAGGGGTCGGGATCGAACCCACGAACCTCCTGTATACCAGGTAAGGTAGTTAACATCTCCGAGCCACCGTAACGTCCCACGGTAGTGACTACCCCGCCTCTATCCAAGGCAGCGCCCACTGAGTCCTTCCTCTGTTCGGGTCGTCTGCACTCTCGCCGTTGTGGTGCTCGTGGTAAAGCCCAGGTGGCGTCGGCTCGAGTAGGTGGGCAGCGCAGGGTTGGATGGAGACCATCGGTGAGAGGCCTGGAGATGCTTCCTGCAGCTTCTGCATGGGCAACATCGAGACGCCTTTTGCTCGACTTTTTAACGCAGTCAAATTCAACCGACGAGGAATACAAACAAGCCGACGGGGGCTAAACGACTCCATCCGCGATGGGGGAGGTCAGCGCCGATGCGAGGCAGCCACTGAACTAATTGCGTGGTTTGCGTTGCGCGGCGTTATTTTTGTTTCGACGCGGAACAAAACGACGACTTCTCCGCGGCACGCGCTGGGCTGTGCTCGTCTGGCAGAGCGCAGAGCGCAGGACGCACAGATGTCGCGATGATCTGACAAACATCTGGCCCGGTTGAGCCGTGACCATTCATCGTGCCCCCTTGAAAGCGCCCGCCACGTCTATTTCGTGCTGCCGCTGCTGCTGCTACTGCTGCTAAAACATGCATGGCGCAAGCATCTTGCGCAGCATCTTACGCCGGCCTTTATTTATTCTCCAGTGAAATCTCGTAATGCCTATCTATGCCGCAGATAATTACAAGCGCCTGGTGTATATACAGGGTGGTCCATATGTCTTGTGCCCCCCCCCCCCCCCCATTTAATGTTATAGAACGTAATATTGCTTACATACCGATAGGTGTGAAGACAGCATGAATAAGCGAAGGAACAAAATGTTAGGGGTCAATTAATTGGGGATCACCAGGCATCTGGACCACCCTGTACAATAAACACCACCAATGCTCAAACATGGTCATCTATTGACTGCCTTTGAAATTGAAGTGAATGTGCCACATCTTCACGGTGGAAGCCAAGTCTCGTGAAGACATGTTCCCAATAGCACAAGATCGCAGAAGCTAAGCAGGGCTGGGCCTGTGCAGTGCCTGGATAGCTGTGGGTCTATGTTGTGCAGCAAGGTGCATTGGCGTATTGTGCTGTACGCTTTCACGCTCTTACGTGAGTCCTCCCCAGCATCAACCAACCAATACTAACCAAGGTAATATTATGGATAATATTGGTCGCGAAAGCCTTCGTGTTAAACTGACTGACCAAGGTGGTAAAGTATGGTGATATAACCCACCACGACCCGCATGGCGTGTGGGGGATGCCCTCATCCAGCTCTGCAATTAGCCCAAGCGCTACCGATGCTCTGCTGTAAAATGCCACTCATACATCTCGATTTGAAGCTTTCGTGACCTCAGAAATCCACACCCTCTGTTTCTTGCGGTCAAGTCCCGCAGATAGAAAATTATTTATAGATCACGACATTTCGATCGCAACACAAGCGACCGTCTTCAGGTGAGAGAAACTGTCCGTGACTTTACCGAAAGAACCAAAGAGTAAGGCACTCACATATTTACACGTGGTACATGGAACGTCGTGAACAGTGTGTATATTCCTATACTCTAGAACAGCCCCCCACGACCCGCATGGCATGTTGGGGATGCCCTCATCCAGCTGTGAGATTGGCCCAAGGGCTGTAGGTGACCTGCTGCAAAATGGCACTAATATGTTTACGTATATCTCTTGAATGGAACGTAAGGAACGGTGTATATTTGTGCGCTGCATGACGGCCCTCGAGCAAGCAAACGCGTAAGAAGTTCAGCTTTTTCGAGGAGCAGTCCTTTCATTGCGCTGCCTGAGCCAGCTGGAGCGTGAAAGGACTCGCCGTTCCTTCGTGTCAGTCCTCTCCGGCAAGTCTCACCGCCAGCATTCTAATGTGTGTCAAGGTCACTCGCGAGCGACCACGTGCCACTGGACAGACGCGCAGTAAAAATAAAACGGGGAGAGAAGTGAATATCCGTCGGTTCTTTCAGTTCAATTAAAAATGCTTAATTCCCAATTTATGATCAGTTTCATTCTTTCATTGATAGTTATCGAGATTGGGGGGAGGGGGGGAGTGTCTGGATCCAGAGGGGCAACAAAACCTTTGAGTGTCTGTCGATCTGGATATATTCATCACAGCATGGAATATGTGTATCATAAGCCGTGCTTATTCGATTAAGGCCATGTGCCGTGCCGCTAAAATAAGCAACGTGCTTGCTCACCTCCGCCGGTAGCCTTACCCACGTGCTGGAAGTTCCGCATTCCCACGACAGGCGATCAGTCCACGCACAGAAGAGCCTCGCTTGAATTCCTACACAGCACTCGTCTCGGTTACTTTTTCATTTTAATCCCGGAAACACGACGGGTTCAGCCGATTCCCCACCCGAGATTTGCGCACGAAGCTTTATGATTGTGAGCCCAGGCACACGAACCACGGCGCCGCCTGCGCCATACCCATGCGCTATCCAAACACGCCATCGTCATCTGTCGACCCCAGCGCCGGATGAATGCCTCCCCCAAAACACTCGGCCCATCTCTCACGATCCTGCGACGGAGTAATCCACCAAACACCCGCACAGGAGATAATTGGTTTTTTACCCTTCTGTCTGGCAACAAAACTGACACCTTTTTACAAGGAGTCAAGTTTGCATAGACCGCAATACCTGCAGTCATAATACAAACAAAAGACATAACTCTGATAATGTGCACTGTCCTTGAAGTTGATTGGTCCACACCCGAGACAGCTTTCCTTAGAGCCTAGTCTCACATGGGTTGGACCAGATGACGCCAAAAGGCGCGCAACTCAAAGACAATGCACTATCAGAAGGGTAAAAAATGGTAAAAAACCAATTATCATATTTTTACTGGCAAATGAGGTTCCCGCACAGGAGCTTTCATTCCATCGTTCCGTCTCACCGTCCGACACTCTCTCCATCTCAACCGAGGATGCGTGCCATCCTTCGGTTGGCACTCCATAAGGAGGATACTTGGCCATTGACCATCAACACTTCTTAGCGACGAAATGCTTCCCAAGCCCGCTTGTTTTCCCTAACTGTTTGACTGATGTCTAATCCACGTATTCGTCTTTCGGGCTCTCAATGTCATTCAAAGCGTGCATCGCTATGTTATGAAGATGATGCTGACGATGATGATATGTCAGCACTATTATTTTTCTGAATGCAATGCACACATACGCATCATCATAAACATTCTGTACACACTGTAAGACAGCGTTTCGCACACTGCGCTGTGAACCTGTCCACCTGAGTTCAATTCCCGCACGTGGTCAATATCAGAGACGAATATCTAAACCGGTCTTGGGTCTCCCCTATGTCGACTCAGCCTTAAATAAGTACTTTATGCAGTGTGTAAATATCAGCATTGGGGAGACATAGGCGGTCAGGCGTGGTGCTGGCCACCTAACCCCTGAAGCGCCGTTCCAGCCTTAATAGGTGCTCGCTAACAGCACTCATCCCAACAGTCTGTGTGGGCTACACGGAGGATATCTTCGTCTTTAATGTACAGTGTGTACAGAACTATATGTGCGAAGCTGGGTGCTTTTGTATTATCCTCCGGGGAGAATAAACTAAAATGATAAAACAAAAATGATTCTGATATGTGTCAGTTTTTCAGATTTATTTTATTTTATTTATATACACATAATTTCACCTCGGCGTGTGAAACTGGAATCTAAGCACAGGTCTGTCACCGTTATGAAGTAGCTTCGTCAGATGAAGGTCAGCAGGGACACAGGGTGGCTATTTATTTTCATTTATTTGTTTATCTTCGGCTGGTAGCGCCCATTTCTGGAAACGGGCTGGGAAAGGCTTCCATTGGTGCTTGCATTGTGAAGAAAAATAAATAGCATCTTTCATCAAAGGAATGCAATTCGATAAAGGGAACGTACGTCACGTGCGAAGGGGGATATGGGGCTTTCACGGGACACCCTTTTTTTTCCCTCCCAAAGCAATTCTGATTTACGCGAAGGTTCGGTGACTATGAACCCACTCTAACCCGACCTCAGTGAGTTCTACTCCCATTCGACGGCTAGCATCGGTGGCAAATCATTGCTGAGACAGCCTCGGGCAGAGGCCCCTTCAGCAACGCCGCGCCGGCGAGCGCGGTGAAGTGTGGCAAAATACACCGTTCATCCAACAGTGGATTTGCAAAGGGCGGGTGAAAGTAATCGGTCGGAGAGTTGCAACGTTGTCGGAAACCCAGCGTTGCATTTTGTGCACGGCAAAGGCGAGGCAAGTCTCGCGTGATTAATGTTAGCGACAGCTGCACTATCGGCATGCAGGCAAGGCGGAAGATCGTGCAGAAATGATGAAAGGAAGCCATCCCAGCGACGTCCGCTGCTTAATAATGTTGTCAAAACGTGCTCGAAGGGAGGGCCCGCCGTGGATTCTGCTCGCAAGACCTTCAGAGCCTGTGTTGTGCGCACTTGGAGGGGCACCCCCCCCCCCCCGCTCCACGTTCCTTGTTTTTTGTCTCCTTTATAGAAAATAAAATAATTGTTGAGTATTTTTTTTTGGTCGGTCCCAGGCGCTTGTTTTAATCGCACTTCAAACTGCCGATCGCCGTGGGTTCGGTCAGACCGGGGTCGGATGCCGCGGATTGCGAGCTGTTGGGGCAAGTGCTGTTAGCGGGTAGCACCTATGAAGTCCGGCACGGTGGCACACGAGGCGGTGGGTCGCCAGCACCACGCCCGGCCGCGTTTGTCTCCCCAGTTGGCGATGTTTACACACCGAACCAGGTACTCATTTGAGGTTGAGTCGACCTACGGGGGGGGGGGGGGGGGGCCCAGGACCGGTTCAGATAATCGTCACTG
>CM025670.2:6375899-6387975 GCA_014621495.2 Entosphenus tridentatus | reverse complement strand
ATGTGTCATTCTAGCGATGTGTCATTCTAGCGATGTGTCATTCTAGCAATGTGTACTTCCCAAGCCAACTTATTGTCCTTCACGGCACATGCTTCGTCTTCGATTGGTGTTTGTTCCCCAATCGATGTCTTCTTCTTTCTGCCTCTGCACGTTATTCCCAGCAGGAATCTCTCCCTGCAACATAGTATATATGTGCATGTAGTTTCACGTGTATGTATCAATTGTGATATTATTATAAACAATAACGTTAAACGCCGTGCAATATAATGGTGTACATGCAATAAACCCAACTTAAAAGTATATCCGTAATTCAATGATCACAAGACGGTGTTTAAATTAGTCATAGCTTTATGTTTGGGCGGGAGTTGCCATGGTGAAATGGTTAACACACTGGAGTTGCAATCCCGACATCGCCAATTCTCTCTAAGACTCATGAGAATGTACCCCCCACCCCCCAAACCTTCAGTAATAATTACAAATAAAGTGTCCTTCACTCTCCTGGATTCCTCCTTGTATTCGTTATAACAGTGAGAAACAACGGAGAGAAATAGTTCATTGAAAATGTTAATCAAGGGGAGGCTTTAATATTTCCTGGCTAGGAAAAAAAAACACGTAAAATAAATCAGAGCAGAATAACATTGCCGGAGTCTTCGTCATATTTTACTCCAGCTGAAATGTTCAATAATGCCAGCATATTTGTGAAATATTGTACTGGCACCGCTGCACTTCATGTCGGTCTCGCTGGCATTTAGCCACGAAGCATCAAATTAGTTTGCATGAGGTGGAGCAGTTAGCCAATAACCTCTACGTCCGGCAACGCTTGAAATTACAGCTGAACGGACAGTTTAAATAAACAAACTAAATGGTGGCAATGGTGTCAGTGGTGGGTCCCCGGTATATAAATATTGTGCATACGTTAATATTTTCAGGCGAACGTATTTGTGCACGGTTATGCAAGCGAAGACGTGGCACAACATTCGTTTGTTTTCAAAAACCCCAGGTGCCCGCTACCTGCACGTGCAGTGTCGCCTCAGTTCTTCAGACACCCAAAAACAAAACGACCAAGCAGTTTCGATAAAAATGTTGAAATCATCTTCTCTTCTTCAAGGGCACGTCCACACAGCCAATTGGTACAATTGCTCTCTTTTTAAAGGGTAGAATAATACCCAATACAACACTTTATCCCGTACCGATGGAACGGGTTGAGTTAGATCTCGTAAATACATATCTTTACGCGATCTAGCCCACAAAAACCTACATTATGGATGATATTGGTTGCGAAAGCCTACGTGTTATATGGAACGGGTTGAGTACATTTTTTTACCGCATTCTCCGTACGAGCCTCATCGACATCCACGGGAAGGGAGTTTCAAAACATCCGTGTGTGATCCACCAACCCCTTGCTGCAGCCACGTGCACAGCCACCGCCATCGCCCTGGAAAATATCTGCACCGGTGCTGCGCCCCCACCTTCACCACCCTGCAATGACCAGCGAGGTGAAGTATGGTCAAACGATCCCCGTTGACCGACACGGAATGGCGAGGCCTTCATCCAGCAGTGGATTACAAAGGGGCTGTATTTTATATCATTAATATTCTTCAAGCTACGTCCACTACGGGCACGTCAAGCGCGGGCTAATTTTCCGTATTAGTTCATTTTCATCGTGTATAGTGTCTCTCTTGCGTTTTGTTTTACCATCTATTTGATCTGCAATCACTTCCTTCTTGAGCCTTCATCTCAAATACCCCTTCGTGTCTCGAGATGTACTGTATGTGAGACACGGTATGACTAACAAATGATAATGATGATGACGGTCATTCGAAAATGATTTTTTTGCGTTTCCCTGAATGCATTCAAATTGTACTTTGAATTTAACGACCACGACTCTGTGAGCCAATGTCATCGCCGAGTTTGTGCAGCCCTTCAATGCCAATACTACGGACCACGTGCACCTACATTCAGTGGTGCGGGTCAGAGCGTACGTGTAAGCATTTTTTTTTTACGTAAAAAAAATCATTCTGGCATGTAGTTAATAAGTGTTACAATTTTATCCTAAAGTGTGTAAAGTCATGCCGTCCCACGTGGCATGTGATGTCAAGTGTGATGCCACTCAGCTCACTCGCCCACTACCCGCTACTTAATTTACACTTTCCTCCAGGGCAGAACATTTCCACATCACGTGAAAAGGCATGAGACGTAACGGCTCACCTTGGCCCTGTGTTACCGTGTGCCTTCGTGTCGGTAGCACACGTACGGACACACGTATGTACGGCACCAGTCGGTGATTTGTGGCCAACCTTCCCCATATCTGATCACTGGCCGCGAGATGGAATCTATCCTATGCCACAGGGCTCTCTGCCTTCGGCCGTTCTTGCGAGAAGTTGTCTTACACCGTGCCCAGTCCAAGCAACAGCGTCATCAATCTTAAGCTCTTCTGGGCTGGCCTTGGCCTTGCTTTCCCGGGACTGAGCCTGTTCACGTGCACAGCGTATTACTTATCCAGGGATGTCACACCGAGTCTGAAGATTTGTTTTTTTCTTTTTCAGGAGGATCCTTCAACATTGGGATGTTTGGCCAACACCAATGACATATCATGTTTTTTTAGCCGTGGGAGTAAACCAGTGAACCTAGAGGAATCGCCGGGCAGAACAGGGAAAGAGCAAATTTCACGCAGAAAAGCGCCCGGAGTCAGGAATCGATCATGGAGCCCAGGGAGTGCTGTGACAGTGCTTTTGCGAATAATCGTGAAGTTGTGAGTTAAAATCCTGGTCAGGGATCGACTTTGCTCACAATACACAGAGGGGCATTACAATGAGTGAGCAGGTTTTTTTCACGGAAGTTTACAGTGGTCATTTACTGGATCACCTGGTCCGTGCCACAAGAATGTGGCATTTCCATCACTAAATCAGGACAGCCACAGTAAAATGGCCATTTGAGTAAAAAGTAAAAAAAAAAAACCTCAACACATACATCAATAACACTGTGACCTTAAAAGAGAAAAAAGTACATAAGAGGTGACGTTTCAGACAATGTCCATTCCAAACAGCACATAGGTCAAATAGGTCTAAACGTCGCCTATTATACATACATATGTAGTGACATAGAATGAATCACTGGAATGCGTAGCGCTGGGGACTGGTAGAGAGTGGGATTATGGGTAGCAGCCCGGTCTACTCGTGGGACACGTGGGCGAAGCCCGGAGCCTTCTGGGGGAATCCAGAAGGGGGCGTGGCCGAGTGCGGAGCCTGGCCACGCTGGGGAGGATTAAAGGCGAGCTCTGACTCACAGTCGGGGCTGCCGTGGTCTGGAGTGGAACTCGTCGTGCTGTCGTCGTCATGGTCTTTGCCTCTTCGAGCTGAGGGTCAAGGCAGCATGTTGGCTGTCCTGACCCGGTGTGTAGTTATCCCCTATGGCTGAGAAGGCTGGAATAAATGAGAGAGAGTGTCTTCTACTAGTGTCTCTGAATTGGCACACTACACATAGGCCACATTGTTATTGATGAGTGTGTGAATTTATTTTATTGTTCGTGCTTGTGCACTTCTGCCAGTGCAACATCATCATCATCATATAAATGCTTATTTATTGTTTTGCGAGGTCACTTTTTTTTGTTCCTTAACATAGGAGTAAGTGACAACTGAAATAAACTGTGCAGGGTAAATTATTCTGTTGCAATACGAACATTGAAACGTCAGGTCTCATTCGTACTTCGACGCGAAATTGAAGTCCACTTTCACACCAGAGAGTTTGACTAAAATGTGAGCACATTCACACCTTTCTGAAGTTGCACTTGCTTCCACGTGCAGGTGACACACCGTTCATCATTGCAAATATATATGAAAGAGATGAGTGTACATCACATCTGTTTAGTTTTTTATTGGTATCAGGTGGTATCTACGAGCTGTTAAGTAATTTGTAAACGCTTGTAATGTTGTATACAATTTGTAAGCCGTGCCTCAATGCTATAGCCCCAAAATGCATTGCGCAACACGAAACAATATTGCTTGTAATTTCAAATGTGGCATTATTTGAGTAGATTCAGTTTCAACCCTGACGTGGTTAGGGCATCGCGGTAGCAAGAAGGTGCTTTGGTGGCGAGATGTTAACTACCTCGCATAATATACAGGAGGTCGTGGGTTCGATCCTGACCCTGACAACTGTATATTTGGAATTTGCATGTTCTCCCCGTGGTCGCGTGGATTTTTCTCCAGGTCCTCCAGTTTTCCCTCCACATTTATAATCTACATACACTTAGAGTATTTGGCTGCTCTAAATTTTCACATGATAAGCCACTTCTTGGGCTGTCATTTGTGGCCAGGTCGCTTCTGAAAAAGCTCAGTGGGCCTCATCTGGTCAAATAATTGTTTTTACATATATATATAGTTTATATATTACACAGATTAAGAGTGTTTGTAATGTGTCCATGAATCTACATCAGCGGTTTTTTACCTTTACTGCAGCCTAGCACCCCTTTGGTTCTCAATCGTTAAAAAATTACGTTCATAAATTGATAGGGTTTTATTTAAAAAAGTAGTTATACTTATGTGCCCTACTTCATTTGTGTTTCGATTATTTACCTTATAAAAAAAACTGGCATGTCTCGCACCCCCAGAAAGGGCACCCCAGGTTAAGAACCACTGATGTACACAAAAGTAAGCTTCCAATTGAGATTAACTACTTATGATATTCTGAACCATGTACGTGTGGACATTTTCAAAAGTATCAGATGCATTCCCAAAAAAACTTCATAATGAAGCATATTTTGCAAATACAGGATGCGAAAGGGTAAAGCATTTATTGGTATTTTTTTATTCTGAGCTGTATATAGGGAGAGGCAACCATCCTTAAAGGAATGGCCTACTACGCGTGCGTTTAAATGTTAAAAAAAATCCCTATGTGAGACTCAAATTCCTCACAGCGATGCAAAAACGGAATGCCTCGGCAGGTAACTTTCTTCGCTTGTCATCGCCAAGTATGCACGAGGAAAAGGGGTGAATAGAGCGGCCCTTGATTTGCTGCTCAAATGTCTCCGCTCATAATCCTCTCCCGGCTCTTCAATGCTGCATGTCCAGGGCGTCTCGTGACGTGTGCTGCATACCTTCTCCAATCCATCTCATCCCCCCCGGGACCACCTGCTTCTGGGCTTTGCACTGCATTAATGGGAGTGGGAGATTAACTAAAGCAATTATAAATTTTGGTCATTATCATACAATGTTTTTTCTTACCTTGCTCGCTTTAAAGCAAATCGGCTACAAACTCTCCCATGACTGGATGATTTTACATCAGTTTGAAGGACATCAAAATGTAGTCAATACTGATTTGCAAGAGGTCTCTGTCCTTGCACATCCAAAATAATTCAAACTTCTGATCTGCACAGATTTAAATGTAAGACGGATTTTATTGTGACTTTAACGATGACAGTTTTGTTTTTTAAAGCGTTAGACTTCCTATTAGAGTGAAAGTCTTCCAATTGTGTGCAATGCAATGGATACATCCTTTAACTAAGTGGCAGACTCTATGCACAAACTATTATTAACGTGAATTAATTGGCCACACTACTGTCAGTTAACTCAATGACGACTCTTCCAATATTCTGCAATGTTACATTCATAAGATGGCCCACATTACAGTTGCGGTTTAAAGTGGATTGAGCTGAGTTTATATATTTGGTGCTTTAACATCTTAACACCTGTTTTGTTGCCAGACAAAAGGGGAAAATCTATTCTCATATTTTGGTGCTCGCAAAGGAGGTCCCATGATGGATTGATTTGAGTTTATATATTTGTGGGATGGGAGGCAGGGGGAATTGGTCGTGCTGTGGGTTGATATGTAGGTCGGTGTGATATTTTACGACACTACGATATACATGTTGTACCACGTCAGATCCAGGATAATCGTATCGTTCATTTTGGTAAATATCATATCGTGATTTTGGTTATCAAGTTTCATTTTTCTTCAATTTTAATTTCCCAACAAATAATTATTATGATTAAAGTTCACAATTATATTAGAGTTCTCGGTGGTGATAAAAATGCTATTACCGCTTTAATTAGTGCTTTGTAAAACATTATCTGGAGTAATTGGCGGCATGTTAATTACATGTCATTGTTTTCTGACAGCGTGTCAGTTATTATAAGTGTTATAGATTGTAAATTTCCAATTATTATAATTCTTATGGCGGGCTTAGATTGAGTGACCTGCAGTTGATTACCTTCATGGATGTTAGAAGTACATCAAAGCAACCAAAACGATACATATTGTAAAACACGATTACAAAGTTAACAAACTATTTTCGTGAAAAATCATTGTGCTGCGAAGATTCACATTGCATCTTATTGTGAATAATTATAATCGTGACCGATTCCTGAGATGAGGCGAGTTCCATCAGAACCAATCTCTGGGCCCTTATTCGTATATATAAGTACATCATGGGACCTCCTTTGCCAGTACCAAAATATGAGAATAGGTTTTTTCCCCTTTTTTCTGGCAAAGAAAAACACCTTTTACAAGGAATCATGTCTGCATTAACCACAATACTTGTGGTCAGAATGCAAACAAAAAAACACACTCTGAGTATTGTGGTTAATGCAGACATGATTCCTTGTAAAAGGTGTTTTTTTTGCCAGAAAAAAAGGGAAAAACGTATTCTTATATGTATACACAGTTTGTGGAACTTCTTTCGTGCCGTACGTAGCCAACCGTGATAATCGGTGGTGCGGGGGAAGGAGAACAAACGAAACACAAACGGCAGTTGTAAAGAAATGAGTTTTCAATCTGGATTTCAAAGTGCATAGCTCCAGTGGCGTCCTAATATCTAAAGGAAGAGCATTCCAGACGGCTGCAGAAGCACTTCTGAAAGCGCCGTGCGATGCGGTGACCGCCGTCTTTGTTCGACGGTGACCATCAATGATAATTGTTTCTTTACCCTTTTATCTGGCAACAAAACTGACACCTTTTTTACAAGGAGTCATGTTTGAATTGACCACAATACCTGCAGTCGGAATGCAAACAAAAACACAATTATCATATTTTGTTACTGCCAAATGAGGTTCCAATGGTGTAAATGCTTACCCCGAGCTCTCATAATCTGATGGTTCATTGTCCTTGAGTTGTGCGCCTTTTGGCGTCATCTGGTCCAACACCATGTGAGACTAGGCTCTAAGAAAAGCTGTCTCGGGTGTGGACCAATCAATTTCAAGGAAAGTGCATACATTATCAGAGTTATGTCTTTTGTTTGCATTTCGACTGCAGGCATTGTGGTCAATGCAAACATGATTCCTTGTAAAAAAAAATGTGTCAGTTTTGTTGCCAGATATAAGGGTAAAAAAACAATTATCATATTTTGTTACTGGCAAATGAGGTTCCAATGGTGGTGACCATCAATGTCCGACGGCTGTTCACCCAACTGCCCTGATCCGCTTCGCGACATCAAACATCCGCCATGAGCCACGTGCCATGAAGAGGCCTTAATCCGACAGCGCGTTGGCAAAGGGCTGTGAATTATTATGATTATACAATACAAATGATACATTCCGAGCAGTATACAACGAGAGTATTTTTCTTTGCGAGCAGCAGACTATTGAAGCAGTGTTGTTTTGATAGGGATCGAGATATAAAAGCATCAGATTGTGAAGGAAAGCGTGGCAAGCGTTGACTTTCCGCAGAACTGTGCGGAAGTTTATGTCGCAATAAAAGGTATCTGTTCATCATAAAACCAGCTCCAAGCACCGCAATAAAAAAATTATTTATGTTTAGCGCTTCAAAATGGTTTAAGGTAACAAAACCTGCTCGGTACATTTTCCGCTTCGAAAATCTAAATAATACGCGACAAATCTGTCTCGCCCACTGAGTTACATCCACGCAGCACATTGCCAGCGTGGAGATCCCACGGGTGTCCTGCTAATTCTGATTCTGTTCGAAATCCTTTTAGGCTCATTATCATCGGCGGTAAACGGTGAAGGGTCAACCGGGCAATTCCTAGCTCACATGACTGCTGGCAGAGGGGGTGTCCACAAACAGGGGAGCTCTATAGGGAATTTGGTTCACTCTTCCATGCTATGTTCTTCTCATTCTTGTGTAACGGCGATACTGTGTGTTCAAGAGAGGCTGCTGTACATTCAAAGCAAAGTTTTTTTTTTTTAAACCAACACGTTTTTGAATTCTATCGAATTGTGGTGGTGAATCGCGAGATGGAGTGGTGGGTGGATGGGTCGGTTGTTTAATCGTTACACCTCTAACATGTATCAATTATGCTTAATAGAATGCTATTTATACACATAGCAAAAATATTCTAAATTAAGTGTTTTTTTTGTTTCTACCTGGTGAGAATCATTATACACTTGAATATGTTCACGGCCGCAAGCAGACTGGAGCAGGCACGCGATGAGTATCCATCGCCATCGATGTACTGGATGTGGTGTGCCGGGTGTGGACGTATACATTCCAGGTCGCTGATTAGGACAGAAAGCCCTTATATGAATGCAACATTAAATTAACGTGCCCTTCCCTCTATCCCCTGTAATGATTGGAGAGCGGCAGTGTGGTAGTTAGCGCGCCCCTACGAACCCGGCAACCCGAATTCGATTCCTACTCTCGACCAATAACATCGTGGAATGTTTGAACTGGTCCTGGGGCCTCTTCTGGGTGGACTCGGCTTCAAATGAATACCGTACCTGACTCCCATCTCGACCACTCACTCGAGCAGTAGAATCACTGCCATTTCATTACAAACGGCTTTATCCAGAGGAGTGAACGATCGTCACTCACCCTGTTGTGCCTTCATAGGTGGCTCGCTTAACGGCACTTTCCACAACAGCTTGTTGAAGGCTGTAAGGGGGGTCACTTGCACCTGTCTCTTTGTCCTTGTCTCTTTAATGTACTGTCGTCTCAATACACAAGCATGACACCTGACTAGTTTTGGATGCTTGTGAGCCCCACAGCAGTATACATACATATTTCTTATCTTATTTTACCATATATTTGCATACAGTGAACTAGTACAAGACGGTTGGCGAGATGAAACGAGACGAGTGGATGGGATATTTGTATAACGAGGTTGGTGGTTGTGGTGGTAATGATGCGTGGAATAAACGAAGATGGAAATGAGATGAGTGGATTGATGATGGGTGACCACGGGGAGTTGGGGACAGGGAAGGCGGCGTTCGTACGAATGGGGAGGGCAATAAGAGGAAAAGGAAGGACGTGTGGGCAAGAGAGAATAAGTGGGTTTTAAGAGACGAGCGGAAGGTAGTGAGAGAGGGCGATTGTTTGACGTGCAAGGGCACGTCAAACAATCTGATAGCACTCCTCGCAAGAGTAGGCCAATGTGTTCCAGTGCCATGGCCGCACTGAACGCTCAGTTGTAATAAGCCACGCCATGAGAAAAAAGTGCCACCTCTGTTAAGAAGCTGACTGTGGCTTAATGCTCCACTCTGTACACAAAGTTTCCCATTAATAATTGACTGAGAAAATTTAGTTGCTGTAATATAGCACTATACCCTCATGCATGTTTATATTGTTTTATGGCTAGTATATTGGGAGCACACTGTTAAGTGTATTTTTAACATATCCTGTTGTTCATTCATAAATTATCGACATATAATAAAACTATGCTCGCGTAAATCCACATACAATGCATACATTATACTTATGACACTACTTCATACGTCTGTAGTGTCGTCTGTGCGTGCGGGTGGCGTGCGTCGCAAACACAGTCAGCCGGACGACGAGGTGGTCGCGGAGGGCACCGCTCTGTGCCCTTTATTGTTGTTGCTCACGCCACCACTCGGGCCCCCTCTGTCTCCGACACACGACCCCGCTGCCGCACGACACGTCCCAGACACGACCCTGTTGAACCGGCGGCGTTGACCAGGACAGCCGACTACTGGCCAGCGGCGCAATGATTGGGCGACGGTGGCAGCGACGACAAGACGAGAACAATCCCAGAACCGGCAACCCGGAGCTCTCGCTCTCCGTTGCTTTTAATCCCCTCGGCGTGGCTAGGGCAGACCCAAGCGTTGCACCGGTGGAATTGACCGGGACAGCCGACTACTGACCGGCCGTGCAATGATCGCGCCTCCCTTGTCGAACCCTCCAGAGGCTTCCTGGGGCTTCCACACGAGGTCTATGATGACCCTTGCCCCAGTTCCTCCGCCCTGCCGGCACACCCGTGTATATGTTCAGCGGCGTGTGCGCTAAGTGCCCACCTGCAGTTGCAGCTGCTGTCCTACAGCGCTATGTCACTACACGTCGATCACAAGTGGCAGTTTTGCTGAGCTATCGGTTGTGGCCAGGTCACTTCTAAAAAATAAACTACGGCGCTTTCAGAAGTGCTTCTGCGGCTGTCTGGAACGAACTTCCTTCAGATATTAGGACGCCACTGGAGCTATGCACTTTTAAATCCATATCTGGTAAGATAAAACATAGTTAAGTTGTATTTATATATTTTTAAAGTGACTTGTTTACCTTTCCTATACTTTGCACTACTATGGTGATGTGTGTATTGTTTGTTGTAACGTTCTGTCCCGCCCCGACTGGACATTTGTAAAAAAAAAATTGCTTTCTAGCTCATCATATTCCTCCGGTGTACATATTCTGATTCTGTATACAAGTATACAAATTATGGTGATGCATGCACTCATTTCAACTTTGAACTCGCCGCAGAGCGTCCGCTCGCTCTCATAGAGAGGAAACATCTCGGAGGCGCGAGGAGGAACCACAGACAAGTGGAAAAGTAGCGGCAGCCGGGTAGTGAGCCAACAGCTGCCCGAGCTTTGAGGTCCTCTATCTATGGAGGTGTTATGAGCGTTTACACGTGGGAGGAAACTGAAGCACTTGGAGAAATCCCACGCGTGTGAGGGAGCAACACTCGATCACGTGCAGGTGGAACATTTTGCCGTCACCGCATTCTCCTGGCGAGCCAGGGTTAGGGCATCTCGACGCCCACGGGAAGTTTTCTTCACATGTGTGTGGTGATCCACCAACCCCTCGCCGCTGTCTCCACAGTGCCGGGTTGCCGGTGTGTGCCACGACCGCCGGGATAATTTTGGGCAGTAAATTATGCATTCAGATATTTTGCTAAATTTAAAACTATTTGGATGATGCAAACTTCAGATCAATTTTGCATGCGGTGGATGTTATATGGCACCTCCGATTATTCAGTTTATTATGGACATCCGATTTATTATGCATTTCCGATTAGCACGGTTGACTACGTACGGTGTGAAAGAAGTTCAACATGCGTACGTACGCTCACATTATGAATTGAATGCAGACACTCACAATGGTTTCTCCCCTTGGGAAGTGTTGTCATGGGAGCATTAACGTGCTCAAGTGGCAGATGGAAGAGACGTCGATGCAAGGATGGTCAGGATGTGCCAACATCAACATGGGCACATGCTTCAGTATGTTCAGCTTCATCATCGGCTATATTCAATTCACTGCTGGATGAAGGCCTCCCCAAGCCACCGCCATCTCTCACGATCCCGTGATGTTTTGATCCGTCCATGTCTATAACCTGCGCGTATGTTCCCTAATCCATGTGTAATGATGACTTGGACGCACTTGTCTTGAAATGGTTATTTTATTAAGGCGTCACGTGCTCGCACTCGAACATGCGGAGACCCCACTACAACAGCCACCGGGCCTCCCACGCATCTTCCTTATATAGGTCCGAGGCCACGCCCCCATTCCCGAACCTTCTCGCTGGTTCTAGACGCTCCCTTTACCAGCAGACTCTACCACCCTCTTCCGTCACCTGGCCATGCTCCTATTCTCGATAATTCCCGTAGCCACCAGTACATTCGTACTGCAAGCTGACTCTCCTGTCATTACCTCCTGTGGCCACTGATCCATTCGTACTACAGGCTGACTCCCCTGTCATTACCTCCCGTGGCCACTGGTCCATTCGTATTCCAGGCTAACTCTCCTGTCATTACCTCCCGTGGCCACTGGTCCATTGGTACTGTAGGCTGACTCTCCTGTCATTACCTCCCGTGGCCACTGGTCCACTGGTACTGCAGGCTGACTCCCCTGTCATTACCTCCCGTGGCCACTGGTCCATTGGTACTGTAGGCTGACT
>CM025670.2:6332594-6344704 GCA_014621495.2 Entosphenus tridentatus | reverse complement strand
ACATGAAGAACCAGAGGCATCAACATCTGCAGAACATGAAGAACCAGCAGCATCTACATCTGCAGAACATGAAGAACCGGCAGCATCTACACCTGCAGAACATGAAGAACCAGTGACATCTACATCTGCAGAACATGAAGAACCAGTGACATTTACATCTGCAGAACATGAAGAACCAGTGGCATCTACATCTGCAGAACATGAAGAACCAGAGGCATCTACATCTGCAGAACATGAAGAACCGGTGGCATCTACATCTGCAGGAGATTATACAACTTTAAAAACCAATCCCTGTTTAGTGTACATGCTGTACAACATGACAGGAGTAAAGTTGGACTTACGAAGAAATCGACTGATGAGCAGAACTTAGGAACATAACTTGTTCGTAAGTAGAGGAGTACCTGTATATCTGGCCTCTCTATTGATGCGTTAAGGGGCATTGCAGGAAACAAATGGAAATTATATATTTTTATTTTAAGATCGCAGTGTTATTGAGGAATGGGAGGTGTTTTATGTTGTCATTTTTGCTTGTGCCCCAGTGCCAACGCAGCCATCGGCAAATGGTGCGACGGTGCATTGATTCATCGATCGAGTCGATTCCTACATTCGTATTTGTGTGCATTGCATCATGAATATGCGAATCGATTACAGTACTGTACAGTGTTTTTAAATCGTATATATGTTGTATCCATTGAGTCCATGTAACTCCTCTGTGCTATAATTGACAATGCAATACTAAACTCAAACTAAATTGGTTTTATTGTACCAGGTAAGGCCCACCAAGCTATATAGCTCTTTTTGCAGAAGCGACCTGGACACAAATGATATCTCAATGCAGGGGCTTATGTGTCAATTTACAGCAGCCAAATACTCTAAACGCATGTTTCTAAATGTGAAGGGCAACCGGAGGATTCAAAGAAAAATCCACACGACCACGGGGAGAATATGCAAACTCCAAAAACAGGGGGCCAGGGTCGGTATCGAACCGACGATCTTCTGCATACCAGGCGAGGGAGTTAACATCTCCCCGAATCTCTGAATCGTGACCCCAGAATCAAGACAATCCACGAAATTTCCGTTCCGTGCCTAGACTCGTGGAGCTCAGCGTGCGCTACGTACACCACCAGGTGAATACTTCAACACCCAAAATTGAGTGGTCCAATGCGGCACTCCACAAATGGAAACATTTTTAGAGGTAAAAGCAAGCAAACTTTTATAAAGGCAGCGATGCCTTGAGGGTATAAAGTTTCCTGGTTTTTTTGGTGTGATGGAATCTCCCCCCCCCCCCCCCCCCGCGAGGGTGAATGTTGCGAACACGCTGAGCTTGGTTTCAAATATTGCATGCATTTAATATAGCGACCCACTTGCCTCCCAGTAACCGCTGCCGATGGCAAATTGAATGAGCACTCGTACTTGGTTTCGATGCTGCACAACTGCAGTCGTTTTGTCGCGCCTGTATCATGAAACCCTATGATCTGTGACAGGTGGCAGGGGAACCCCTTGGCAGATAAGAAAAATGTATGCATGATTGTAGATAAGAAGAAAGATCTCTCTGGTGTAGGCCATTCGGTTTAACAAATAATGCATTTATTATCAGAGCGTGTTTGCATGTTTTGCCGTAAGTATGTGTGGTTAATGCAGACTTCATGCCTTGCGAAAGGTATCTGTTTGGTGTTTGAACATCATAACACTTGTTTTATTGATAGAAAGGGTAAAACCTATTCTTAAGCTTCATCATTTTGCATACTGGCAACAAAAGTACCAAAGATATGATAGGAGTTGTCATCGTATTATCCAATAATTTTTGTATTGATCCCAAAATGTGATATTACAGGAAGTTACATCACTTAATTTGCATCACTTTTATGCTTTATGAACCAAAAAGTGCTGTCGTGTGATGTTACCTTTGCCTAAACTATGAAAATATTAGCATGTTGATATGTGAATTATTATTTTACTTATTGAACTTCATATTGATTAAGATGGGATGTTATTGAATGTAATGCATAAACAGTGAAAAATTAATGTTTAACACTTGTAAATCAGAAACATATGAAATAAAATAGGAAATTGGGCCTTAACAAATAAAAAAATCCGAATTCTGAGAATTAGATCTGAAACATCTCTCACATTGTATACTGCAGCCAAGTAGTGGGATACAATACTACAAGTAAATCTTGGATTGCCCCATATAAATAATAAAAGACCGGCGTTTCGTTTGTCCATCAACTAAATTATTAGAGCCTTCTGAACGAGTATGATCAATCTAATTAATGTTACATCAATTATTGTTACATCCATTATCCAGAAATGCATACTTTTTCCCATTTATTGAGCATTTATGTAGAGTGTTGATAGTTGTTGGTCATTGATGGAGGGTGAAATAAAAAAAAAATCTAAATAACTTTTGAGGTAGAATGCAGTAGTGTCTGCACACATTGGGGAGTGGTGAAGAGGACATCAGTGGGGGTGGCGAGCGAAGCGCTCAGAAGCCCTCCTCAGGAGCTAGAGTTAAGGGGGCTGCGGGCTGCCGAAATTCTAGTAATTTAAATGGAGTGCTCTTTCCAATAATATCTGGTAACCCAGCAGTATTTGTTCTCAATTTTTTTTATTACACGCTTTTATTTAACTCACTCTGTTGTTGTCGTATCCTCAAATCTTGTAACTCACTTTTAACCCACTTCCCAATGTGGTATCGACTTCAAACTTGGTATACGTATGTCATACTGATGACAACACTATATTCTAATTAAAAAAAATACAAAACGTTTTTTTAAACATTATTTTTTACATGTTATGTTTCGGCTTGGGTCTAATTGTCCACGCTCAACTGACGTTGGCTGTAGATCACCACGGTCCCTTACGTTATGGCAAGCCTCGGGCCACGTCCTGGAGTCGTGGAGTTCTGCCATTACTCGCACGGTACATTTCATTAAAGCGTGTTTAAAAAAAAGTATTTTTTAATATTACTTATTTTTTTATGGTAATTGAAAGCAACTTGCTAAATACCACAATTGCACATTCAGTTTGGTAATCCATTCGATGACATCAGGAGTTGTTGAGTCCCAGTAAGTCAAAAGCAGTCCCAGGGAATATTTGCTTTAAACAAATGATGCTGGATGATATTCGGCTGGCAAGTTAATAGGTTCATGTATATGTGGAGACAGAAGACTCTGCTAATATGCTTTTACTCAATGTTCCACGAGAACATTATGAGCTTTATACTTTGCTTCTCGATTATCAGCTGATGGCATCTGTCCGGCAGTGGGGTTGCTTTGCAAATCATCTAGAGGGAATGACATGTACTAAATGCAGCAGCAATTAAACACATTCCTGCGGAGGGAGCTGGTAGGAACGTTGGGTTGCTCGGTCAATGGCCAGGGTCAACGGCGGCGTGGTGTATTCCGCAAATATGCCCGACTGTGAGGGTGGGCACAAGCCGGCGTGAGTAGGTTAAACGTTGAGTTTTATAAGGGCACCACGGGGTGACCAGCCCCTCCTTCCCCACCCAGCCCCACCCCTCCCAACCCCACCCCTCCCAACCCCCACCCAGCCTCACCTCCCCACCCAGCCCCTCCCCACCCTCCCCTCCCCGCCCAGCCCCTCCCCACCCTCCCCTCTCCACCCAGCCCCACCCCTCCCATTTTTGGATGCACGACGGACGGACACAATAATCCCCTGTGGGCTGGTGTAACCAGGAGGTTCCTACCAGTATAAAGTTCTCAAACATGCAAAGGATACTTTCACACGTCGACCCGTGTGGAAGATTTGTGCCACTTGGGTATTAGAGAAAAAAATAAACTTGTATCCCCCTAATCGGTACATTTATTGCGAATTAATTCGGCAACTTCATTTGCAATCGGCACATTGTGTGGCGATTGCAAATGGACCGCCCATGTCGGTGCAGGTTAGTGGAGTTCTGCTGTACGTAAAATTACATGCAAATAACAGCCGCGGCATGTCATTAAACTGAATCGCACACAAGTGACTTATGGTATTTACAGAGTAATAATGGCGTGAAAAAAAATCTCTGCTGGACAGTTTAATTCAAGCCATTTGCCATCTCTGAGTCCAGAGGTGGTTGAGGTTCGCTGGATGTGTGAAAGACTAAAGGTTTTTTTTTGCGGATGAATTCAATGTGTTTCGTTTATTCTTTGAAAAAAAAAATGCACAGCAATTTAACGAGAGCACATGGCATAACGAGGGAAATTATCGCAAAAAAATACATACAACAGGTAATTATGGTATGTGTCTGTAAGCTTTAGAATGAATTGTGAAAATGTGAATGTCATCTCCGAACGTGCACATCTTAATAATAGCGTAAACAGTGCTACGGTCAGTCTTTTTTCAATCCATTAATTTTGTGGAAGCTGTGCTGATTGATCCTTCATTGCAGTGTTCCTCTGCCGGCTTTGGCCTGAGTAATTGCCGGCCTGTACCTTTACAACCCTTTTACTGTTTTGTTTCCACATTTAGTTTTTGTGTCGCACAGAGATCGTTTTTACGGTCAGCGTCGTGTGCTGTAGTGTTTACATTTATTAATCAGCTCTGCCATGGAAAAGAAAACTGGTCTCTTTCTACTTCTGGTCTCTCTCGGCTCCTTACCTGGCTATAAGTGAAAGTTTTGTAATCTATTCATGTTGGTTTTGTAACTAATGTGTGCTCGAGCAGGTGAACGCCTCTAAGCTATTTATCCGTGTACAGTACTGTAATTGCATCCGACAGTGCTTAAATACACTTAGCGGCTGAGATTAGATTCCCTTTAACGCACTCCCAATCGGTGCCGCTTGTGCGATACTGTTTTATGGTCACCACGTGCACATATTCTAGATTCAGCACATATACGCACTCACATCATCTGTCTGCCAAATGCATTGTTCCGAAAAAGAAAAAAAAATCTCCAGAGATCATAACATTAGCGCCGCTGAATTTGGTCCATGGAACATTCTCGTCTGCCAAGAGCACACTCTGTCGTCCGTAAGTGCCACCGTGACAATGTGGCACGCGAAAATTCACATGCACGGCACCGTTTGCAAGTCCTTGCACACACAACGTGGTCGAGTGCTGAAGTTAAAAAAAAATTGCCCCTTTGTCATTTCGGTGACCCAAGTCACTCTTGCGGATGAGACGCACACCGCTCTCCAGAGTTTTCATCTGCCTAAAGACAATACACTTAAACTTGATCATCATCATCACCAGAACGACTGTCATCGTTACAATTTGTTGCGAAGTCCTCGTGTGATACGGTAAGGCGTCGTTTTCCTGTCGGTAAACGGATACCGTGGATTGCATTTTGGCAGACGTTCGATGGTGGTGTATTGTAATTTAAAAGTGAGATCAATGAAATTGCCCAACCATATTTCAACCCACCAATAGATAAAGCCCTCGTGTGCTGCCTGATATAAACTAACAATACGAATTCAGCCCTTTGCCAGCCTCCTTCGCCACCACGCTGGTCGGCTAACCTGGATTGTTGGAGGCCGGCACTCGGTATACAGTGCCTTGAGCTCTCCAGATTGCTGGCCTTGGGATAACATCGGGGTCGAGTGATACGTGAACTGATGCTGCCCTCCCCCTTCAACCCGTGTGGTGAATTATGGTCGGACAAATCCACACGGCCAACGCGGCGTGAGAAAGCTTTAATTCATCGGTGCGCTGACAGGAGCTGAAAAATCACTGAATTATCATTATTCCTTTTTGCTACCGTACTGTCCTGCGATTTCAAGAATTAAGTGCAATGATTCGTTGTCTAAATCGGTGCTTCACAACCATTTGCGCTCCACGGCGCTCTATTCGCCGCACACCAAAACTAAGGACTCGTTGGGTGAACTTTTAGACAGAGATTCCCCCCCCCCCCCGTGCAGCCTCTTAACAGGCTGCTGGGGCAAGTGCTGTTAGCAAGCACCTCTGCAGGCTGGCACGGCACCACGACGGGAGTGGGGTGGCCAGCACTACGCCCAGCCGCCTTTGTCTGCCCAGTGCTGTTGTTAACTCGGGGAACCCATTTAAGGCTGCGTTGTATGATTTGTGCACGTGCCCAATACAGCAACACCCCGGTTTACATCGGGGATGTGTTCCTGAAAAGGTGCCACGACCAACATCGAAAACGCGTAAGTCAAAGCAATTTACAGGGTTAGGTGGAGGCAAAGGCTGAGAGGCGATAGCGTGGACACGCAGCCAGCTGATATCTTTGCTGTTTGATGCATACACTCACGGCTCAAAGCCTTCCATAACCAGGATTTACGGCCTGCTGTCGTGTACTTTATCTGGATAACACTAATGTTCATAAAGGGGCGCTTTGATACAATTTGTACTTTTGGAATTTAAATGAAAGTGTACTTATTATGGCATCTTTACATAAATGAGAGGTACTTTTGGAAAATGTAATTGAGTATCGTGGCCAGTATATTAATTTCATAGCATCTGCATGAAATCTAGTAAAATTAATGTGGGTTTCACGTTCAGCATGGATTTAAGTACAAAATGCATGAGGTGATAAAAAGCACTGATCTTTCCCGTGTCGACAAATATGTCACAACTCTAACCCTGGTGTCGAACATTGTGCAGACAATTGTTGGTGTTACCTAAATCGCAAGTCGGTAACTTTCAATGCATTTTTACAACAACAAAAACAACAACAGAAAACGCTGCATGTTTCTGCATCACCCAATGGAGTGTGTCGAGAGAGGCCTTGGCGTTCATTGCGTGTCACCGATGTAATCCCGAGCTTCATTGCAGATGCGGGGCAACAATTTGGGAGTTAATTCAGCCACAGGAGAGGCAAGTAATTCCGATTTTAAGGTTTGATGTTTGAAATTTACCACCGTCTTGTCGTCCATTGACATTAATGACCAGGCCCAACCCTTGGCAATAAAGGGTTAGAGTATTGTACTGTAATGCCTTTCTCAGACCAAATTTTGATAAGTATAGTATCTGTTTTGTTTACGCCCCCACAAAATAAAGCGGTACGCTCCATTAACTCTTCGGTCTCCTTCTGTGCTTACCGCTTAATAACGTCTTGCTGTCAAATTATGGTACATCAGTTCATACCAGGAGGTATTTGGGGCGGCTCATGGTTTGTAAGCCATTGCACCATACTGTGCATTACGGACACAATTTCTGCAGAGCGGCCATGATGACTTGCTGCACTCTCAATGGCAACATAAAAGGCCCGTAAAATGTGAAGGCCGCTTTTGGAACCTCCTCGTGCGGATTGCTGAGAAATCATTCATTACGAGGGCCTGGCGAATTCTGCCGAGCGGACAAAATGCGGTGGCTGCGCTGACGCTGATGGGTTTAGGTTTGCCGAGGGAGAGGCAACTGGGTGGACGGCTCCGTTGGGGGCCCCCCCCCCCCCAGAGGTCCATGTCCAGAGCACTGAGCCAGCACTGCCAGCACTGCATAGATGTCGAGTTTAAGCCCTAGATACCAAATGAGATCAACAATGGTCTGGCCGGATTGCCAAGACCGTAATGATGCGTCAGTTCATCGATTTTAATTTTAATTTAAAAAAAATTGTCCAAATATTTTATTTATGGCTCTCCAAATATTTTATTCATGCAGGACCGCCACCACATTATCCGGGCAAGGGCAGGGTCGGCGAGTACATAAACATAATCCACTGTATTTCCCCGGCCATGATCTGAGAAGGAAAGAAAAATCGAGAGCTCAGTGAGGGAAAAGGAGACGGAGAGAAAGAGAAGGGGATGAGCGATTGTCTGGCTAGGTTTGCGCAGTGGGGAAAAGAGTCCAGATCGAGAACGGGATCAACAATGGGGGGGCATATTTCCCTTTACACCGCTAGTGATCCCTACGACAGAACCCCCCAATTCTCATGCTCACGAGACATACACAGGGAAACACAGAGACACGAAGATGCACACGGACAGAGACGCACAGAGACATGAAGACTTACAAGGAGACAAACACACACAGACAAGGGAGACACACAGAGACGTACACAGACAGGGAGACACACAGAGACACAAAGACCGGCGTGGACACACACACACACACAGGGGGAGACGCACACAGACTGGGGAGACGCACGGAGACACAAGAAGACCGAGGCGGAGACGCACACAGACAGAGAAAAGAGACTTAAGACAGGGAAGGAGCCTTTTGGGTGGGGGACACCGATGGAGTGGCAGCCAAGGAATGGAACGCATCCAAGAGGATGTCCACCAAGGAAATGGAGCGATGGAATGTGGAAAGCGGAATAATTATTGCTCCTTAATTCGCTTTCTCTGTTTAAAACATGTTACATGAATAATTGAAGGCAAGGATATGCAGTGGTCATATTGGTTTAAAAAAACGACACCATTATTTTGATTTGAGGATATGCACCATTATTGACTTTCTTATTTTTTTAAAGGCTTAATTGCATCTGGAACTTTGAATACGTAAATATTTCCAGAGATGTAATTAAGTTCAGTATTCCTCATGATGACTGGAAATCAATTTGTATTTATTCTAGGATCAATATGAATACAATGTCAATATCATGTTGCCCCGAGTAGAAGCAATTCATATTTCTTGCTGGGAAGTGATGGAGATGTTTTTATGCGCAAATGTCACTTGTTTGTGGAATTGCATAAAAAGGGGGTGGGGTGGGGGCAGAAAGGCAAAATATGTAATCCTTGACTTGACTCAATTACACTTCGCGGAGTTTGATCCAACTAGATATATGACCGAATTGGTGTTAACTTGTATTTTTTTTTGGCCAAGAATGAAAAATGTCAGGTCGCAAAAAAATAATCTGGAAATTATTTTTCACCTCTACATCATTTATTTGTCAGAAGAGTCATAAATATGTTATGTTTCTTGCCCAGCGTGAAATGAATGCCGTCCTTTTAACTTTGTCTGCTTCACATTTGACCGTCCTCGCTATTTGAAGTTAGTTTGGGATGTTTGATGGACTTTAAGGAACGTTGATTGATATTAAAGATGGAAAAAAAAAATTGTACTCTCACGAGAAAGTTAACTTATTCTGATAAAAAATTTCACTATTTAAAAAAAAATCACCATTATAATAGTGAATGGGAGATAAGTTTTCTTTCAAAGTGTACTGATGGCATATTTTTACAATGTAATGTTGGGGTTTTCGTGGTTTTTACTTTGGGAGTTCACCGCATAACCACAAATCACTTGGGCATGTCTAACTTTGGGTGGCATTGATTTTCCTCACATAGAACTTTGTAACGTACGAGGACCGTATAATAATTGCCATAAATGAGAGAGTCCTAGCGGAGCACGTGATTAGCCCGCAGTCTTCCCAAGCAAAAACGGGTTCGCTCTAATTTCACCCAAAGGATGGGGTTTCTTGCTTTTCTAATCGCCATCGTGCATATACGCAGAGTGGCACTGCTCATTGACCCTGTGTGACCTCACCTTGGGTGACCACGACCAGTGAGTGAATTGTCTCGCCTACCCCCAAGAGATGTCGCAAGTTACCCCACCTCCCTCCAAGGTTACCGTAGGCTGGTAACCGCTGCTCTTGTGCTAACTTGCGCTATTATTAATATTGACATTTTACTGGTAGGAACCACCTGGTTCCACTAGCCCATAGGGGATTATTGTGTCTGTCTGTCCGTCGTGCATCCAAAAATGGGAAGGGTCGTGCTGGGTGGATAGGGGAGGGTGGGGAGGGGCTGGGTGAGGAGGGTGGGGCTGGGTGGGGGGTGGGAGGGGTGGGGCTGGGTGGGGGGTGGGAGGGGTGGGGCTGGGTGGGGAGGGGCTGGTCACCCCGTGGTGCCCTTATAAAACTCAACGTTTAACCTTCTCACGCCGGCTTGTGCCCGCCCTCACAGTCGGCCATATTTGCGGAATATACCACGCCAACGTTGACCCTGGCCATTGACCGAGCAACCCAACGTTCCTACCAGCGCCCTCCGCAGGAATGTGTTTTTAAATTAATACCTATTCTTACATTAGCGCATGCTCGTCATGTCATTGCCATAATGATTACTCTCACTGAACAATGTTTCACAGTGCTTGCTACGGTGAATGTTTTGCTTACGAGTGTTTATTGATAAGTGCCAATTACGTCGTGCTTGTTGCCATAAGCTAGAATGCCTTAGCTGTCAAACCACTATTCTACCGTGTACTTATTTGCAAGTCGAGAGCTATGTAAATTATTTATTATCACATGTGAATGTCTGTGTTCTTCCTTTATTTGGCCACTCTTATTCTATAAAGGCCCACGCAAGTGCATTAACTAAAATATAACTATTTTAATTTTAACAGGTAAGGCTCACTGAGCTATACAGCTCTTTTTCAGAAGCTACCTGGCTGCAAATGATAGCTCAACAAAGTGGCTTATCATCGTGTGGAAATTTATAGCAGCCAAATACTCTTAACGCATGTTTCTAAATGTGGAGGAAAAAAACCGGAGGACACAGAGAAAAATCTATGAGACCACGAGGAGAACATTCAAACTCCAAATTTACAGCAGGTGGGATTGAACCCACGACCTCTGGTATACCAGGCAAGGTAGTTAACATCTCACCATTGCAGTGCCCAAACCTCTACCAACCAAACAAGATTGTCACATTTACACAGATATTATGTAGACGTCCCAATGGATCGAACAAAGTCTGACCTAATGAAAGCTCCCCACCAGTAGCTTAAGATGTCTTCACGACTGATATTTAACATCAGCATACAAAAATAAATACGGATCATTGTATTGGCTTGGAAAAATCATTATTGTTGTTATTATAAATACCCCATCGAGGACACGTGCACAGCAGCTGTTGACATCAAGTGACGCACCGCCAGTGCTAACTTTTTTTTATTTGAGTCTGGTCCATGAAAACCCAGACGATTTTTGTCAAGTCTTAGTCTGTGGATTTCATTTAGTCATGGATGAAAAGCAATCAAAAGTTTAATCTGCTCTGATTTATTCGATGTTGGTGCGAGGCACACAGTTCTTGCCCCCCCCTGCTCATGCCAGGTCAGCCGACCATTGCACTTAGTAAAACATTTTTTTTTTACCAATGTAGCCAATTACCATTTTTTTTCTTTGTCAGTGGACTGCCGTTTGTATTACCCTTCTACTAAATTATTTTATTCTGCATCTTCATTCAGACAAGTTGATTTTGTCTCGTTGTAGTCGATCGCGCCTTGGCATTTGATGCTGAAAGTCGGAGTAATCGTCATACTTTTTAAATCCTTTATATTAAGTTCACTTGCTTGCTTGCGCGCTTACGACCGTGCAAATCTTTCGGTCGTTTTTTAACCCACTTCCCGTGATCCAATCGAGCTGACATTTTGCACACAGACTCGTTGTGCGTGACAATTTATTTTCGTGAAAAAAAAATTCAAATATGTTACACTTTTTAGGCAAATTTTTTTTACATTTAATTACCAATTGCTTAATGGTGGCAGGCAATCATCTGACCCATAGGTGGCAGCCATCTCAAGCCAGAGGACGAGAGGACTCTCGCCGCCACGCATATAAAGGATTTATAGTGAAAAACTTTGTTTTTACGGGTTAATTTTTTTATGGTATCCGTCCACTTGTTTTTTTACTCAAACAGAACAACAAATTTGTTGAGGAATTGTTTTCATCACCGAATTTTGTTCATGCAATAAACCCTGCCGATGCTTCCACTAACAACGACCAGAAAATGGTTCCCAGTCGTTCTTTATCCATGCCCATCAGATTGAGAGATGGCCCATGAACGCAGCAGATGTGACACGTTAGGCCAACGTTGATCCAACGGTTCCAATTACATGCCAACGTTGGGCCAACGTTGATCCAACGGTTCCAAATAAATGCCAACGTTGGCCCCAACGTTGATCCAACGGTTCCAATTACATGCCAACGTTGGGTCAACGTTGATCCATCGGTTCCAATTATATGCCAACGTTGGGTCAACGTTGATCCATCGGTTCCAAATAAATGCCAACGTTGGATCAACGTTGATCCATCAGTTCCAATTACATGCCAACGTTGGGTCAACGTTGATCCATCGGTTCCAATTACATGCTAACGTTGGGCCAACGTTGATCCAATGGTTCCAATTACATGCCAACGTTGGTCCCAACGTTGATCCATCAGTTCCAATTACATGCCAACGTTGGGTCAACGTTGATCCATCGGTTCC
>CM025670.2:6310878-6327708 GCA_014621495.2 Entosphenus tridentatus | reverse complement strand
TGGGAAATGTGACGTCACGTAAAAATGCGCAACTTTAAATAAATAGACGACACGTTCTACTTAATTAAATAGACTTTATAATAAATGTTTTCTCCTACAACATCAGAGTGCAGTGCCACATGAAATACGCACTACAATGACAATAGTTTAAAGCGATTTGAAGCATTTTTTTTGGGGGGGGGGGGGGCAGAGTTTTGCGACGTCATATTTGAGGGGGGTCTGACTTTTTGTGACGCCGTGTGACGAGGGGAGGGGTCAAAAAGATTCCAAAATCGCGTGACGTCATTTATGGACGACCCCTTAGGACTATAGTATTGTCATGAGTACTGCACTCAGTTCAGTTTATTTTGAAGTACCCTGTGGGCTAAGAAGCTCTTAAATCGGTTTCATAAAAAAAACGTGTTGCATTGTGCTACAGTCATTTATTTCAACATTTTGGATAGCACCCTACTGGCACTGTGTTCCACATGTAATGTAAGTCATTTGGTCAATGGAGCAAAGCAAGCAATTTGACCCCAGTGTTAATTGTAAAAATGTTAATGAATAGCTAAATCCCACGCCGTAATGATGTGCAAAAGTGAACAAAAGTCAAGGGAAAGTAAGGGCAGCCATTTTGCGTGCCGAGCATACAAACTAATCTAATCGGAAACAAGCCTCGATCCTCACTTGAATCTCTGTCTCTGGAAACTTTAGGGTATCTTCAGCCCCGTTATGGCACATTAAAAGTGAAAATTGCTTTCATTTAAATATATTACAAAAATTTTTATCTGAAATTAGGTTTGAAATAATTTTTTTTCTGAGGTCTTACCATTTTGGTTCGGAAAATATTTTCCAAAGAATGTTAATTTTTTTATTCCTGAATATGTAAGCAGGCACTGTCTAAAAGTGAGGTACACAACCTGTGGTCTTGACTGGGCATCTTTAAGCTGGGTTCTACGTCAACCTAAATGCAGCTTCGAGATTTGCAGCTTTCGTGACTGCAAGGATCCATACTCTTTGGTTTTTTCGGTAAAGTCACGTAGGTTAAAAAAGAGAGAAAATAAATTAAATCACGACGTTTCAAAGGCAACACAAGCCTCCGTCTTCAAGTGGCACCGTCACAGCAAAAATCACTGCATCAATTAATGGAAATTGCATCACTGCATCAAGTGATGCAGTGATTTTTGCTGTGACGGTGCCACCTAAAGACGGAGGCTTGTGTTGCCTTCGAAACGTCGTGATTTGATTTATTTGTTTTCTCTCTTTTTTAACCGACGTGACTTTACCGAAAAAACCAGAGTATAAATGCAGCTTGTTGTTTTCGCAGCGATGCACCCTGTTTAAACTAAACTATTTTTATTCGGCGAGGTAGTTAACATCTCACCTCCGATGTATGATATACATTGTAGACAATGCCGAACGTGGCGCTGCAAAACCCCCAAATTACATGGGAAAATAATTCCTGCGGTGGACAGGGAACGTGTCTGCCTGCTCAACCACTAAATGGTTCAGTGGTCATCTCCGTCAGTGGCGCTGGGGAATTAATGGAAATTCCACATTCCTCGGTGGAGGCTGTCTTATTCAGAGGACAAACCATGGTCAGTCTTTTTTACGGCAAAGGAACGATGGGCTGAGTCGACCCCTAATCGCGAGTGTTTTACCCGACGCGCATGAGCTAAGAACACGGGGGGAAGGAAATTTAACCTTTAACGAATAATTCGCGATGTACTGTGCGCGTCTTCAAAATAATACAATCAAAATAATTGTTAATTGTAAGCTTATTGTTTCTGACTTTCGTCGGTAGACAGCATCAAAAGGGGCAGACGTTTTAACAATCCAGTGTACTTGTTCAATACATATATGCCAATACAAGTGGTGTTTCGTACGCTGAAGCATCTTTTTTTTCCCGTAGTAAATTCCAAAAATATCTTTAAGAAAGCCTTCAAGGGTCAAAAAATAATTGACATGGCCAAATGAGCAGCGGGAATCCACTGCTCTGGTCTTCTGAGATCTTCTGAGATGGGACAGGTTCCGGGTGATTTGGTCACACGTGAGGCTATGACTTTGGCTGCAAAGGTCATCATGGTGGTCACAGAAATCGTGAATGGGAATAAAATTTACAGTGAAATCTTGGGAATGGCTGTGGGAATACATGAGATTAGGCGCTTATTTTGTTTCCTTTCAAACATTACATACGTCATGCTCTGATAATACAAATCTGTATTAAAATACAAATCTGTGTTTTCAGCCAGTGGTGTGGGGGAGGGCAGAGGAGATGATGATGGCTGCAGAGCCATGGGGTGGTATATTTATATCTGACTACTCACATCGTGCATGTACGTATGTTGTGCATGCACGTTGAACTTCTTTCGCACCGTATGTAGCCAATCACTCTAACCGGAGGCGTGGGGGAAGGACAACAAACTAAACGCAAAAAAGCTGTTGAAAAAAATGAGTTTTCAATCTATATTAAACTATAAAATCAACTATTTTTATTTGACCAGGTGAAGCCCACTGAGCTCTACAGCTATTTTTCAGAAGCGACCTGGCCACAAATGATAGCTCGGCGAAGTGGCTTATTGCGTGGAATTTTAAAGCAGCCAAATGTGGAGGGAAAAAAACCCGAAAGGACCCGGAAATAAATCCACGCGACCACGGGGAGAGAGACACGCACTCTCCATATATACAGCAGGCGTCAGGGTCGGGATCAAACCCACGACCTCCTGTATACCATGCGAGGTAGTTAACATCTCACATTGCTCCCAGTAGCTTCCTAATTTCGTGCATCCCATCGTAGGACTGTCATTTTTCCTGACTGTCCCAGGTCTATAAATAAAGATGGGCACCACTCAATCACTCATTTGAGCAGCAGGGACAATTTGTCGGTTGACCTGGTTTGGTTACGTCGAATAAATTACTGAAGCGAGGAGCAATAGACACCCATAATATAGGTTTTTGGGTTAGATCGCGTAAGTATGAATGTGTTGTTAACCTGCCAACGGCGAAATGTCGTACTGGAATTGTAAATGTTGTGGGTTTACTCTCCAACACACCAGTGTGCTGAACTAGTAACGAATCGGCATGTTTTGTTTACGTGACGAACCTTACATTGGCTGTGTTGGATGGTGGCGGGTTTAATGACACGTTTATAAAACTAGATTCAAAGCTTTCGTGACTGCAGGAATTACTCTTTGGTAAAGTCACGTAGAAATAAATAAAATAATAATAGAATACGACGTTTCGATTGCAACACAAGCAATCGTCATCAGGTACGAATGAATGAAAGAAATACAATGCAATACAACAGAGAATCGGCTAACATAACAGTCAACACCCTACCTGGTTGATTATGCTCTTCCAAAGATTGCTAAATTTGAGAGAGAGACAAAACACAGACACGGAGACACGTAGACATACACACATGCAGAAAGACTCACACAGAGAGACACACACATAGGCACACCGAAACAACGCCTATGTGTCGAGGCCTTAAATAGAGAGGGGGTGGGCAGAGAACAATGAGAGAGTTGTGTGGAACAAATAAGCACGGCCTACCCAAAGCGGACGGAAGAGCTCGGCACTGGACTACTAAACAAACAAAAAAGCACGGAGAAAGCAAATTTAGTAAAATTCGGAAATGTAATGCAATGCAACACAGAGAGTCGGTTAACACACAGTTATGCGTCTGTGTTTTGTCTCTCTCTCTCAAATTTAGCAATCTTTGGAAGAACGTAATCAACTAGGTAGGGTGTTGACTGTTATGTTAGCCGACTCTCTGTGTTGTATTGCATTATATTTATAAGTTTACTAGGCTTGTTTTCTCATTCATTCGTACCTGATGACGATTGCTTGTGTTGCAATCAAAACGTCGTATTCTATTATTATGTAATTTAATTTCTTTCTACGTGACTTTACCGAAAGAACCAAAGAGTGACATATTTATATTCACGTGATCTAACCCAAAAACTTTCCATGGATAATATTGGTCGCGAAAGCCCCAACTTAATGTTTATCAGTCATAAATACGTTGCTTGTGTTTGTGTCTGTCAAGACACCATCGTGCATAACACGTTCGTGTGCTTGCTCATAAAAAATAAGAACAAATAGGAACTACGGTCGTTAAAATGTAGAACAGACTTTTAACGTTGCGAGTGAAACATTTTTTTTTAGTTCTTCCACTTGTACGTCCCCTGGGGTTTACACACGATATCTACGGCGAATCTGGCTCACGATGTATTTCCGATAACGGCGCTTGTCGCACAGAATTCAGGAGCCACCCTTCATCTCTTTGCCGCGTGGCTTTAATTTTTGTGAATTAGAGCATTTAGCTTTCAGACGTTGAGGGCGGGAGGGGGGTCCACGACCCCCTTGTGAGAGTGGGGAATGGTGGAGGAGGGACCTGCAATAAGTGAGGCACCAGATGGTCATGGCCATATATTTTTGGCACGGGGAGGGGGGGAAGAGGGAAAAAATGTGTATACGTGTATTTACATTTTTATTGCAAATTTGAATACAGCGGGTGGGATGGGCTGAGAAGGCTGGCTTCTTGAGAAGCCAGTGGGCCAATCACAGACCGACTCCGAATCAATCCACATCGTTCACTCAGTGCCGTGGGCATGATTGATCACTCCATCGCTCCCTAGAGAGCAAGTATAGAGTCATGCATGCTCGGAATTAACCACTTTGGTCTATTTTTTTCAGTTCAACCAATGCATTTCTGAGCATATACATTACCGATGATGTGAAGTCTTCCTGCAGACTTGTCAATTCTCATAACCCTCTCAGGTATCGTAGGAAGGTGAACATTGTACTGTGCATGACCACGTGTCAATAATGAGGAAGTGGTACTCCCCTGTTCATCATCATATGCACAGTACTTGGCGAGAGAGCAGTGGCACAGTCGTTGGCAACACCGCACTATTAGCCTGGTGGTGACCTGAGTTTGGCGTTCCAGTCTGAGTTTGATTGCCATAGCGATATTGGCACTCTCCCGGCACCTGACTCTTCACCAACCCACAGTGACTAGCACAGGGAAGCGTGGTCAAAAGACCCCCCAGGTCTGACAGCACGTGGGTGCACGGCTTGCATCCAGGAGTCAACTGGATTTTAGTATTTGTCCCCCCCTCCGCCTACCCCAATATATTGGTATCAGATTATAAGACAAAGAAAATAATCCATTTGGAAATCTTGCAGAGCATTGTGCCTCGTGAGCCACAGAGAATGGCTGCACGAGAGATTTTTCACAGGACGTAAAATCACAAAACATCCTAGAAGTGGCCTTTTGTCTTTTACATAATGTCACACTTTCCCCATTATGTACGCGTGTATGTTGAACTTAATTTGCACCGTGCGTAGCCAACCATGCTAATCGGAGGTGCGGGTGAAGGACAACAAACTAAACAGATTGAAAATGAGAAAATGAGTTTTCAATCTAGATTTAAAAGTGCATTGGTGACCGGGAAAACGGCATACACTCAATACACTTGAGATCCCAGGTGAACATTGGCATGGCTTCCTGGAGTCGAACCCCACATCTTGACTGTGACGGCTCAATGCGTTGACCTCTTGAGCCACCCAGCAACCATCAAAATTATTGTGTGTGTGTATAATCACGTGACCGTATTCCTGCGGTGTTTGAAAACGTTTTACGTTTTCTGATCATTGGCAACATTGGTGATCGATACAGGTCTAATGTTACTTCCTCCTGTTAATTGACTCGTCTGTATCATACATTATCCAGCCAGATGGCACTGTAGCACAATGCTAAACTTACAGTAATCAAGTAAAAATTTTTGCCAGGAGTTGCTTACCATCTCGACGTCCATTTTCCAGTGATGGAAATTCCATATTCCCACGACAGTAGCAAGTCTGTGTGTAGAAAACCCACTGTAGGCTTATCATGAAGGGAAACTCTGAAAGGATGATAATAGACTAAGTTGATAGCTAGTTTGACCATGATTGAACTGCTAATGTCCTCAATGTATGTAAATCGCACTCTGTCTGTGCTGCAGTAAAGCCCAGCTGGTGTTACCAATGAGATGGAATATTCCATTTCTGTCGCGATCACCGTCATGTTATTTCTCTCGTTAGTATTTACTCAGCGTCTGCTATTGTAGTATGTGAAATTCTGCTCGCAGTGTGGTAGGAGCAATGAGCATGGCAGATAGGTCTTTCAAATGGCCTCCGGTAGACGTGAGGCCTGAAGTGATTGTGTGTGTGTGCGCATACCACTGGAGTTTGACCTGATAATTGACGTGCATAACCATTTTCATTGCAACGTTGAACATTTATGAATCTGGCGAATGTGATTTCCGAACCTTGCAGCAATTTTAAATGTGTGCACTCTCTGTAAATTGTGTCATTTACTACGATGTCATTCTAGTGTCATTGCTAAGCCATTGTGGACATTTTTTTTTGTTGAGGAATACTAGTATCTCGGTTCAATTAAAACCAAAATTGTTCTTCTTTGTCATTAAATCAATTATTTACTTAATGATTAAATTGCTCATTGATCAGCACCAAAATTTAAACAATTGGGAAGGAAAAAAAATCCTTCAATGTTTTATAACAAAAATATTCTACTAGATTTGTTCACTTAAATTATTTTCTCGTCCAGTAATTAAATGTACCATGATTTCCCACTCGGAAAAAATAATAATTTGAATAATACTTCAACAAATTTTGGAGCCAATCCTTGAAAGAGTAGAATCAATTTCGAAATTAAACGACAATGCTTTTACTCTGCGTGGGGATGACGTGGCGGTGCAATGCTGAGTGCTCTGCGCTATGAACCCAACACATCTCAATACTTGGTGTGATGTTTTTGTATGTACAGTATGTTGAACTTCTATCGCACCATACGTAGCCAACCGTGCTAATCGGAGGTGCGGGGGGAAGGACAACAAACTAACACACAAAGCAGTTCAAAACAAATTCGTTGTCAATCTAGATTTAAAAGTGCGTAGCTCCAGCGGCTTCCTAATATAGGACTGAAGAGCATTCCAGACGGCCGCAGAAGCGCATTGTAAGGGCACGATGTGGTGACCGTCATTGTTCCATGGTGAGCCAAAATCCGCTGCTGCGAGGATGACCGGAGTTTACGCGATGGTTTATGCTCCTTAGTGAGATCAGCAAGGTATTGTGGTTCATCTGCGGCAAGCACTTTGCGTGTAATGAGTGCGACCTTACGTATCCGTTCAGCAACCGGAAGCCAATGCAGCTCGGCGAGAACTGGACATACGTGGTCCGATCTTGCAGTACCCATCACAGCACGCACCAGACAAAAGATCTGACATCGTTGAAGAGTGATATTGCAACTGATCCGGGGCACCTGCCTCTTTTTGCAACCTGAACTCATGGGCATGGTGAAATATGGTCAAATAACCCCCATGACTGACACATGGTTGGTTTGGGGGGGGGGGTATGTCTTCATCTCGCATTAGATTGATAAAGGGCTGTGAATTACCATTGCTATTACTGCTGCGTATGTTCATTTACACATGGGTGTTCCATGTTTTCATATTAATATTTGTTCTTACGACTTCATTATATCGAGTGAGCAATTGAAGAAGGATATACTGCATTGACATACTATAGTTAGACATTTGGCAAATCTGCGGGAATTGCAGTGTCCGTTTCAATGTATGATTACGCAGCATTGATTCTGCTTGAGAATGTTGGCACGATATCTTTTGCCCATTTAATGATTTTCTGAGAAAAAGCTTGGCGCACTGCCAGGCGTGAGATTATCACGTTATGACTGACATTTTACATCTGGATGAATCTAAATCTTGATTTAGACTGGAGGAATCCGATGACCTATGAGGCTATTTGTTTTATATATAGATGTCCAGTAATGACTTACAGCTGTACAGGTATACAGCTGATATGGCATGCATGTGCTGTTGTTAAATTTTGGCGATCGGGATGTGTTCCCAAATTTTTGGGGGTTCATATGGAGAAAAAATAATTCGGCCCAGATAGAAAAAAAAATAAGGTTGATCCAGAAATGTGACATCGCAGGAGGTACAATTACTTTTACGATGTCACATTAAAATTATTGTTTTCTTGATAGGAATTTATGTAAGATAAAATGGCATAATTAATAGTTAAAAGAATTTAAACAATTACATGTTTTTGTACACGGTTATTCAATACTCTTAATACTGTTATCTATTTAATTGAATGGCATTTTGAGAAGCTAAGTCACATTAGTCTAGGGAGTTCTTGTTTCCTCTATGGAGATTATTTGTGGGTAATTTAAACATGCGGTACTTTGGATGTAGGTCAGTTGTTATGGATAATGATAATTGCATAACAGCCAATGTCAGAATGTATGCTTAACCACATGCGATGTGCTTTCATAATCATTGTCCGTGGAAATTACTACGGGTGACGCGATGTATGAATTATCATAAAATCTGAACCTCAACATTTATGCATGCCTCCAATAGCATGTGTAAAGAATCGATGTCTTCAATTTGCAACTGTTTTATGTAATTGGGTTCGCAGCAGTCCTGCAGCCACCAACAATGATCACATGGCGTAACGTGAATTTCTGAAATTCATCGTGCTTTGATTTGCTACAACCACCGTGCATGCAAACGGGTGCTATATAGGCCGCTCTCGGGCTCGGTGACAGGCAAGCACAGTGCAGCTTTAGCAAAATCCATCCTCAATTATACTGGTAGGAACTGCCTGGTTCCACCAGCCCACAGGGGATTATTGTGTCCGTCCGTCGTGCATCCAAAAATGGGAGGGGTGGGGCTGGGTGGAGAGGGGAGGGTGGGGAGGGGCTGGGTGGGGAGGGTGGGGCTGGGTGGGGGGTGGGAGGGGTGGGGCTGGCTGGGGAGGGGCTGGTCACCCCGTGGTGCCCTTATAAAACTCAACGTTTAACCTACTCACGCCGGCTTGTGCCCGCCCTCACAGTCGGCCATATTTGCGGAATACACCACGCCGCCGTTGACCCTGACCATTGACCGAGCAACCCAACGTTCCTACCAGCTCCCTCCGCAGGAATGAGTTTCTGCGTTGCTACTTGTGCGCGCGTTCGTACGTTCAACTTCCGCGCCGTACGTAGCCAATCGGGGTGGAGAGGACAACAAACTAACCGCAAAAAATTGCTTTAAAGAAATCAGTTTTCAACCTGGATGATTTCAAAGTGAATAGCTCCCAGTGGCTTCCTAATATCGGAAGAGCGTTCCAGACGGCCGCAAGAAGCGCATCCGAAAGCGCCGCGCGACGCGGTGACCGCCGCCTTTGTTCGATGGCCAGCTTCGAAGCCGCGCGTGAGTGACGTGGTGACGACCGTCTTTGTCAATGGTTGTTCACCCAACTTCCCCGATCCGCTTCGCGACATCAAACATCCCCCCTTGAACCACGTGGCATGGAGAGGCCTTCATCCGACAGTGTGAGGACAAAGGACTGTAAATTATTATACAATAAAAATTATACATTTAGAGTAGTATACAACAAGAGTATTTTCCTTTGCCCAGTAGCAAACTATTGAAGTGGTGTTTATTTGATCGGGATCGAGACATAAAAGCATCCGATTGTGAAGCAAAGCGTGGCAAGAAATTAGTTTTCAATCTACATTTCAAGGTTAATAGCTTCCCCGCTGTATCCAACCAGCACGGCACGGAGTGGTTTAGTATGGTTAAATAACCGCCATGATCCGCACGACGTGCATAGGAAGGCTCAACTCCAGCAGTGCTTTATAAAGAGTTTTGTGGTCGTTTAAAAACAATATGTATATACACGCCATATTTATACTTTAGTTAATTTTACAACTTGAGGTTCTAGGTTTGTAGTGTTGTTTTTCACGCCAAGGTCTGTTCGTACCGTGGCGTGTGAAGGGTGTCTGTATGAGGAGATGGAGAGTGGTTGTGGGGGAGGGTGAGGATTGGGGTGATGGGAGGTGGTTTGGGGGAGCAGCCGTTGTCAAACACAAAGCTGGCGGAATGGAGCAGCAAAAGAAGGGCGCCATCCGGGACACCCTTGAGAAGGAAAGGATTTTTTTTATTAAGTGCACCCTCCCACCCACCGCTCACCCTGGCAAGGACATTTTATGGGGGGGGGGGAGGGCACAGTGGCGAGATGTTAACTACCTCGCCTGGTGTGCAGGAGGTCGTGGGTCTGATCCCCCGACACTTATGCCTTTTATATTTGGAGGTTGCATGTTCTCGCTTCTTCCGTGGATTTTCTCGAGGTCCGGTTTTTCCCTCATTTAGGAATCAACGTGCGTTTAGAGTGTCTTTGGTTGCTATTCATTTCCACGTGATCAACCACTTCGTTGAGATATCATTTGTGGCCAGGTAGCTTCTGAAAAAGCGCTGTATAGCCCAGTGGGCCTTACCTGGTAAAATAAAACGTTGTTTAGTTCATAGTTTTTTAGATTTTCATAAAAAGGGTTCGTTTTCATGAATGTATTCCCGGGTGCAGTGTTCGGGAAATAAACACTGCATTCCGAGTTGCTTCTAGAAATAAATTGCAATGTTTTTCGTGATTCTAGACGATGGGGAATGGTGGTTGGGTTATCGCGGATTCTTTTAGTTTGTTTTGCGCACCTCTGACTTTTAGCGCACAACAACGAACATTAATTTCTAGCCGATGATCTCATTTGCTTGAAAACAACGTCGTGCAAAAACAATCATTTCTGGTTATTCACAGTACTGTATGCGTTGCCTCACATTGCACCTACTGGGAAAAGTAACCACTAAAAGTTGAAACAAATAAGCACTTCAGGGCTTGCTATAACAAACGGTTTGCTAATGAACAGGATTTATAAATGAGCTTTGATTTGTATTCCGCAATACAGTATTAATTGTTGTGTTATTTGTATTCAGTTATTGTTCAAGTTCATTTATTAGATATAGCCCTGTGAGCCATTCGGCTCTTGAATCAGGTGCAACCGCAACAAACAAAAAACAAAAACATGAACAAGAAAACATCTTAAAGTGAATATGTGACTAAGTGCAAACAGATTGTAACACCATCCTTGTAATAATTTTTTTTTATTTGCTGGTGGCATAATGGATTTATTTCGTCTTATACTTCAGCATCTAAAAGGTGCCGTGATACGCATTTGTACGTCGTGTGGGTTATATGTGGTTAAATATTTACACTATGTAATTGAGTACGTAATGAAATAATGATTGATTTATTGATGAATGTGCTTTATTTAACCAACTGGAGAGCCCCTCCATGTGATACATGGGTCGCAGTGGACTTAGAACATTTTTTTATAATTTAGGTGATGGTAATTTTATTACCTGGAATTTTGGCTGTAACACAAACACACAATTGACAACGTTGATATCACCGCACTTTTAAGTCGATTTACGGCTTGGGTAATTACCCACAAATTACTAAGCAGCTGTTAGGCGTCAAACCTTCAACCTCGGCGAAAGGTACACGATCCAATAACATGCAACCGTTTCGATTTAAAGCTTTCGTGACTGCAGGGATTCATCTTCTTGGTTCTTTCGGTAAAGTCACGTAGAAGGGAAATAATAAAATAATGAAAATTAAATATTATAAAATAATTCTCACGACGTTTCGGCCACAATGCAAGCAGCCGTCCTCAGGTGATGCTGCTAATCCTGCATAATGCACGGGCATAATATGACTTTGAAACCCCCCGCCCACCTCCTACGCATTTCACAAGTAGTACTAATCCCGTATCTGCATTTCCCATAAATATGCTAAATTCATCTTGATATGCAAATTATTTTGTCAAGGCGCTCTTCCCCCTCCAACCCAGCTTAAATATACGCTCCAAGCCTGGGGTGTTTCATTCAGACGCTGTCTTCCGGACAGACCTGTTCTTCACCTGAGGACGGCTGCTTGCATTGTGGCCGAAACGTCGTGAGAATTATTTTATAATGTTTTCTTTTTATTATTTTATTATTTCCCTTCTACGTGACTTTACCGAAAGAACCAAGAAAATGCAACCATTTATCCCACTGATTGCCAGCTGCTAATTATTTTTTGTTAACCTGAGTTGTACATCAGTTATCACCTCTTTGCTAAGCCTGGAAAAATCATGGCAAGGTAACACTGTATATACTAATCGAAAAGCACAATGCGAAAATAGTCTTCGACCGTCGCTCATCCTCGGATCGCAACGGAGGCGCGGTGTGTATATATTTTCCGTGTCGAAAATGAGCGCCGACAGCTCCAATTCTAAGGGACTATGGGATTATGCCAAGACACGGGTCCCTGGCGTGTGCGTGAGCAGTAGTGTAGCGGTCGGCACGCTGCTTTCCAGACCAATCACAGCCAACACCAGTGACGATTGTCTGAACCGGTCCTAGGCCTCCCCAAGGTCGACTGGGCCTCCCCTAGGTCGACTCAGCCTCACATGAGTACCTGGCACGATGTGTAAACATTGCCACTGGGGAGACAAAGACGGCCGGATGTGGTGCTGGCCCACCCACCCCCTCGTGTACCGTGCCGGCCTTCATAGGTGCTCGCTAACAGCATTTGCCCCATCGGTCTGTAAAAGGCTATACGGGGATCTTTGTTGTGCAGGGAAATCAGATAGCACTCGCCCCAACGCCTGACAGCGCGGAAGACCGCCCGCAACGGAGGGAGGGCATAAGAGTTGCGCACTGCCAGTCTCAACCCATCCATTGACCCGTGAAAGATACGCGAAGGTGAATTTAAATGGGGTGCGTTCTGTGCTGTTGCTTTTTTTTCTCGACAGCTGCGATAATACAAAAAATATCTGTACAAAATGCAATGCACAGCATCGCATGTGATATGGAGGATGCGTGCTCCAATTGTACATACAATACACCTCCGATTAGTACGGTTGGCTACGTACGGTGTGAAAGACGTCAATTCGCAACTACGTTGTGGTTACTTCACCACGGTGCCTATGCCAGGCTAGGTGCACTTTGAGGCCACGTGAAGTGTCGAAGGCTCTCTCTGGCAGGAGGTCACGGGACAGACCCAGGTGCCATGGGTTTACTGACTGAGTTGACTGGCAGATGCACCAGCTGTGCTCTCTTCTGTGCCAAGTTGATGCGTTTTAGCCACCCGGCGCTTCGCTCCTTTGTTTTTGGAGGGCAATTGCCTCCAACTGCCCAGTAGTATCCTTCACGAGCCTCCTCCATAGATGCCGATCTCTGACACCACTCGTACCAGTCACACAGACACGTGCATTTCTGTTCAACGTAAACGTGAAAAAAGGAACGTTTCATTAATCTGTTGTTAAAATGGTTTGATATGTGACATAAATGATGAGTGCTATCGATTACTGGAGTAATATTTCTCCTCCACTTCAAACGATTGTGTTTTTATTACAGAATTTTAAATAAACTCAATTTAATATACTCCCCTCTGATGCCCTTGTTCAGGGTATATTTCACCTAAAGGACTGTGTGAAGGCAAGCCGTCACATTGTGTGATCGCATTGGTTTTTGTACCAAATTGCATTCATGGCGATAGAAAAACACCAGTGCCCTAAGTCGACCCTGTACATCATTGTATCTAACATTTTCACCACAGCTGAAGTCCAAAGTGATTTCGTGACCAAGCCAGCGTAGAAAATTCCCACAACTTTGTGGGGAATCCAACAGTGGCCGGTGCTGTGGATATAGTTGCCGCCCGGCATACTTCCCGCACCTCCAATTAGCACCGTTGGCTACGTATGGAGCGAAAGAAGTTCAACATACGTACAGTCTGTTCTCCTATAACGCAGTAATTGCGTTCCTGAAGAACACCGCGTTGTGGAAAAATCCGAGTTATAATTACCATTTGGTAAATCACGGTCCACAGTGACACGTGAGATGTGTATGCAGCCTGAACACCATTCCAATGCCTCGTCTGATGATGCTACACTGAGGCAGCCGCTCAACCGCTTATTCCTATTCGCGTGATGGAGTTCCGTTCGCTCGATCGCAGAACTGACTGGACATAGAGCGTGGGTATAACTCATCACTACCATTGCCTCTCCCCCTTGGACTACTGTCTACTATAATTTGAACAAGTTTGCCATTCAAGAGGATCTCATTATGAGGAGTTTCACAGTATAATGACCTTTTGAAACATGGTGTTTCATCTGCGGTTTGTAGTTCGTACCATATACAGGAAGAGACATTCAGAATAACGTTAGGTTAACATAATGGTGTCTCTAATTCTCAAAGTACCGCACATTAATGGGGCACAACACATTTTAATCCAGATTTTCTTAAAGTCTGGTGAGCACTAAGTGATTTGAAGTTCGTCAGACAGCGGCTGGCCTCTGCCTGTGTTGAAATATTTTATGTCACCGCAGGATTCTCAGCACTGCCGTACTTTACGGTGCTCGACGACTCTTGAAGTGCCGGGTGTAAATGGTTTGCGTTGAAATAAATACATTTGCGTGGGCTTTCGCCAGAGATTGCTTGTTCATCCCGCAGCCCGTGTTCCAGCCAGGCTTTGGCTCAAATCCTCATTATCAAAGCCCGCCCAGGAGCCTTGCAAAAAATGAGGGATGCATTAAGCCATAGGTAGGACATGGCCCCTTAAGGGTACACCGTTCGTTAATCCGCGACTCCTTGCCAGTTGGGGCGCTCTCCAGCAACCAAGCTCTCGCCTTTGCCGAAAATGTTGGGAAAAATTGGGCCGGCAGTCGTTGCAATTCATAAACATGCGCTCGAATCGACAATCATGAGACGCAGGAGATGAATTTGCTGCCACTTCTGGATGACTCCCTATTTATTTGTCAAACAATTGCGGAGGTCAGAGGACGCATTTGAGCATTTCCGCTTGCGCGGGAAACTTCACTTCATTGTGATCATGATCGATCCACTGTTGGGTGAAGAAGGTATCCCCCAAGCTGCTGCTGCCATCTCCTCCAATCCAGCGATGCAACAATCCACCCACAATCTGCACCACGAGCTGATTTTGTGCTCCTCCTCCACCTCTCAGTCATGTTTCATTACTTGGCAGCCACCCTGTCACAATTACACTAAACTATTGAACTAAAAACTATTTTTTTCACCAGGTAAGGCTTACTGAGCTATATAGCTCTTTTTCAGAAGCAACTTGGCTACAAATGATAGCCCAACGAGAAGTGGCTTATCGCGTGGAAATGTATTGCAGCCAAACACTCTAAAAGCATGATGTTGATTCTGAATGTGGATGGAAAAACCGGTGGACTCGAGGAGAAAAATCCACGCGACCACAGGGAGAGCGAGACATACAAACTCCAAATATACAGCAGGCGTCAGGGTCGGGAGCAAGCCTACGACCTCCTGCATACCAGGCGAGGGAGTTAACATCTCACTACCATGGAGCCATAGGCGCTGTGCGGAGCATCAGAACAATTCTGCCTCGGAAATAAATCTTGCTCCGTCACTATTCACGTGCACTCACAAAAATGAGTGCACTCCCGCTGCATATCATTACACACTTTTCCACTATTGACTCCAGAATAGCCATCCAACTCGAGTTAAGCTGAGGATAAAAGGGGGTTAGGGTTTGCATCAGGGTTAGGACTCTGGTTAAGCTCACGGTTAGGTTCAGGTTTGCGTCAGGGTTAGGGGTAAGCTCAGTTCAATCGTTAACGTGGAAGGAAGTTACTGCCGACCCACTGTCCATGACCCGTGTGTGGGCATCGTTATGCCTGGTAGGCCCCACAGCCTACCGTCACATTTCTGTTTAACACCCATTTAGAGAAGGGCACACATCTTTTTGCAAATGCCGTCATTAACATTTCCTGGGCAAATAAATTCCCCCAGACATCACCTCAGATTAAGGAGGCACGATAACGCTTGAATTTTGGCAAAATAAGACTTTGATTCATTATAAAGTTTTTTTTTAGTTGGATTGTGTAAATATAAATGTCTTGTTAACCCACCACCATCCCAAACAGCCAATTAGTAAGGGTTGTCACGTTAAAAAAACCGTGCCAGTTAGTTATTCTTTCAGTACACTGGTGTTTTGGAGAGTAAACCCAACACTTTAAATTTGAGTACGACTTTTAAACTAAGACCTAGATTTTTTACTCATCTGATTGATGCATAAATGTAAAGGAGCGAAGAAAATAAGGTTGTGATCACCACAGTTTCAGTGGGCTGATTGGATAAGGGAATGTCTGACCGTCCAAAGTAAACAAAATTAAAACATGCCTGGCATTTACGGATGAAAATTAAACTCGCATTACGCAATGTTATCTTGTGGATTAACCTAATTATTATTTGAATTGCACGGGTTTAAAGTTTCCATTGAGAATATTACTTTATGTAAAGGGGCCTTGGTTTTGAGAAAGGCACCTTAAAGAAATAAAGTTTGATTGATGATCAGAGTAGCAGATGATAGGATCTGGCATAAATTATGAGAACAATGTTGATGACCAGGGTATCAAACCACCTCCAAAGCCGAATGTATCACAACATTGTAATATACAAAGGGGCAAGAGTGTAAAAATACTACCGTAACATTGTACCGTTGTGCTGTTTTTAAAATGAAGGATTATACATTGTGTTTCTTCAAGGATTAACTTTCATATCGGTTTCACGCTCATTCGTCACGCCATGTGCCGTGTGGACACACCACGCAACCCGACATGGAGCACGTGGCGGGAATGGAGTCTGGAGCCAAAGCACTTTGGACCCACCCTCCCCTTGGTTTCCCGGCTCCACGTTCCCTCCTCAACGCTCCCGGCTCCACGTTTCCCTTGAATTCCCGGCTCCACGTTCCCAGCTCCACGTTGCCGACTCCACGTTCCTCCTGGTTTTCCCAAAGCGCTTTGGAGCCAAAGTGCTTTGACCCACCCTCCCCTTGGTTTCCCGGCTCCACGTTTCCTCCTCAATGCTCCCGGCTCCACGTTTCCCTTGAATTCCCGGCTCCACGTTCCCGGCT
>CM025670.2:6294890-6310868 GCA_014621495.2 Entosphenus tridentatus | reverse complement strand
CCGGCTCCACGTTCCCGGCTCCACGTTGCCGACTCCACGTTCCTCCTGGTTTTCCCGGCTCCACGTAGCTCAGCGCTGCGTTTTCTGGTGCGCCTCGCTAAATGAAGCCACCCTTGCACAGTCGAAAGTGTTTTATTGCCAATTAACTGCAAACGCCATACCCAGCACGGTTAATCCTGCAGCGGAGATGAGCCCCACCCGGATAAACAGTGTTCCGCTTGTACGTGTTCGAATTGGCAATGACTTGTCGTGCTCTTTTGTTCGCAAGTTTTGAGACGTGCAAAATGCCAGTCCTTTGAGTAATGTCTGGCTAAGTGGCTCGTACATCCGATTTTAGATGAGTAAGGGCCGCTCTTTGGCTTAATACAGCTTCGAAGGGGAAAAACACAAATTTCCTACCCTATTTGTTTATCTTGCTTGGCAAGTGTGTACCGCTTGATGGTCTTGCATCAAGAGTGCAAATAGAGGAAAGCGGCCTACCGAGTATTGTGCACGCGACTTGTAAGGTATTTCTGAAGGACGATTTAACTTTGACTCAAGAGAAATATACACAAATCGGAGCCAAGAGAATTGCATTGCGTTTCGATGCTACGTACAGAAACAATACGCGGCACCCATTAAAATAAAGCAAAGTTGCTTTTCAACCCCGATATTTTGTGTGTGCCATGTAAGGTCCGCTGACGGTTGAGAGCACGTTTCTTCCCCGTCACGCACATGTGTTGAGCGAGAGCATGAGAAGGACTTTCATCGCAAGCACTCAACAAGTAGTCTCGCGTGTGTGCGCGTGTGGACAATTAGATGTGTGCTCTCACTTGGCACACGCATGCGCGCGCAAACACACACCTTTGCATAAGTTCAGAACATCAGCCCCCCTCTTCCTGTTAAATGAAGCTCTCCCTGGAGGAACAATCACTCAATTTCTTTGTATTTTCATTACATTAGGTTAGTGAATTGATTACGCGGCTGTATTTTATTCTGTTGTGGTAACATTGTAAACCTTTTGCTCTGTTATCAATTAATTTACTGATCTTTAACAGGCCGAATTTACGCAAGACGTTGCCAAATTTTGTGTTTCTGGTGGAGACGGTGACATCATGTTTGGCTCCTGGCCTGATCTTAGAATTCATTTTGTTGCAGGCACGCGAATGGAGTATACCTGAGAATTCAATACCAATATCCAGTCATCGTTTTAACCATTTAAATTACTAAAAAGTGCCGTGACTTCCTGGTCTGTCCACCACCCACGTGAATACGACTCGGATAACAAGGAGACATTCCTGACACTTTTGAGTCACTGACGGTTTTCTCTGGGCATGCTCGGATTAATTGTAAGAACAAAATAGATGAGTGAGTGTGAATGGATAACAGGAAGTAGACAGAATAGGGACTCGGACGAGAAAATCATTTTTCCTGTAATTATATTCTTTAAGCAGTTCCGCTTAAAGTCTCTCGCGTTTATCTGAAAAGCAGCTCACCGCTGACAGACAGACATGTCCCGAGGCTAGAACGGGCTTCTAATGCCGAGTTCATCAAAGGGGGAGAAATTATGGCTGCCAAAATTAAAAATTAACCGACGGCTCCGTGCGGCAGTCAGCCTCTGGCTCTGCCAGCGTTAGTTCCAGGAGTGGTATAAATTAGAAGTCTTCCAGGCATTAAATCTCACAAAAGGGTTGAACTAGCGGTGAGTGCTATGAGGAGGGAATACAATTATGTCAGTGTTTGGCATAAAATACAAAAATCTTACACATGCTGTACGGTCTTTCTTTTTTTACTATTTTTATTTAACCAAAGGCCCCCTGAGCTATACAGCTCTTTGTCAGAAGTGACCTGGCCACAAATGATAGCTCAACGAAGTTGCTTCTCATGTGGAAACTTACAGCAGCCACGTTTCTAAATGTGGAGGGAAAAAACAGAGGAGCCGAAGGAAAATGCACGCAAGCATGGGGAGAGACACGCAAACTCCAAATATATAGCAGCAGGCGTCAGGGTCGGGATCGAACCCACGACCTCCTGTACAGTAGAACCTCTTTTAACGATCACCCCTGTTAATGACTAATCACTTAACAACGGGCCTCCATAGAGCCCAATGTGTAGTGTATAGTGTAGTGTATAGTAGTGTAGTGCCCCAATAGAGCCCAATGTCTTCACTTACGGACCATTCCCCTATTAACGGTGGGGTATTGTAAGTACAGTGAATATAAATTAATGCATTGGTTAACCATGTTTATTTTCACATTAAGTGTTTATAATATTGTTAGTATATTTATGTATTAATATCCATTGTTTAAATATTAAAAAAGTAAAAATTTTGGGTGATAAATGGTAACTTTCGATGCTATTGAAATGAATTAAGCCTTTAACGTGTATTTTCCTATACTCGCTTAACAACCAATTCATTTAACGACCGGTTTTGTGGAACGAATTACCATCGTTAAGAGGGGTTCTGCTGTATACCAGGCGAGGTAGTTAACATCTCGCCACCGTGGCATCCTGGTAATGATGAGGATGATGGTATAAAGCCACTGTGATTGTTTTCATCAGGAACATGTAGCTTCGTTTAGACGCACGCTGTCCAGACGGTGCGGTGTTTAGCTTCTGAAATAATTCTCGCAGCTCCATTGCAAGTATTGTTGAAAAAGGCAACGCAAATGGGTGTTGGATTTCGCAAATGGGTGTTGGATTTCGCAAACAGGTGGCGACGATTTCGGGACACACACTTGCACTGCAGTAAGATTATACGTCCCGGTACCGCGATGGGATGGGCCGAGTCATATATGCCCCTTTGCACAAATCTGTTTGGATGGAATGGCAGAGAGGCCTCAGAAGTGCTCACCACAATGAATGGAATTGAGCTGGGCACACCGGTCATGTTTGACTGAGCTGCCAAATCCATTAGTGCCAAATCCATTGATAAGGCCTGAGTAAAGGCGAGTGACTCCTGGACAGGCCAGATAAGTCGATAGCCATCGCCTTCACCCATCCGCCAGTGCCGTGAAACCGTTTTGCAAAAAATTACAAGTGGGGCTCTATTGGTTCCTCACAGATTCTTGAGGATAGGGCCCATTAAACAGAGGGGCACGGATAAAAAGTTATAAACGAGAGGAAACCAATCGAGCAGTGGTGTGTGCATGCGTGTGTTTTAAAGAGAAGTAATGACCTTTAATGCTTCTGGAGAAGCGAGCATCCAAATGCGTTCTGACAAAAAGCCTTAGCATGGGGACAGATGCTTTGCTGCATATTGGGGTTAAGGTTGCCCCGATGGCAGCACAGATGGGTGATGTAGGATAATCATGGGTGTCCTTGAAAAGCCTCTTGTGTGTGCCGATTATTTTGTTTCTCGATTTACTTTCACAATCAAAAACGATGTCACGCCTGCCGCTAACATTATATAAAACACAAGCAAAAATAAGAGCTGATTATTATGTTTGTGGAAGCTTTGTTTCTAATGGCATTTGGCAGTAAAGCCATTGAGCATCCTCACTGATTTTGGTCGAGCGTAGCACACAATTGCTTCTTGGAACACCCTTTCAAGCGATGCGTACATACATCATTGTGCATGATGTATGTATATCATTGTGCATGATGTATGTATGTATGCACCTCCGATGAGCACGGTTGACTACGTACTGTGCGAAAGCAGTTCAACATGCATACAATTGGAGTGGAATAAAAAAAAAAGTGAAATTATTTTCGGCCTTTGCGTACACTTAAGTGCGGATCAGTCACTGAAACAAGAACAACATGGCGGCATGTGCTTTGACCACAATGTACAAAACCCTTATCGCCATCTCACGCTTCGTGCGAGACTGCCGGGAAGGGAGGGCGATGCGTGATCTCCGCAGGACTTGCACAGAGCCGCCTCCGATAGGATCCGCTCTATTTTCAGCGGTTGCACTGATGAGCTGCAGCCAATCATGAAAGGGCTTAAATGGGGGCCACACGTTGTGTCAAAGGTTAAGGGGTGCTCATCACCGCCGCTGCGGCGCGCACGGGCAATCAAGGGAGCTCTGGGCGGAGTGGGCCCTTCCGTGATGGGAAAAAAACCCTGTCGCCTGACTTTTGGTCAATCAGTGCCCTAATGCGAAAAGGAAGACTCGCATATATGCTGCCTCGTTCTGTTTCGCCGTAACTGTGTTGTAGTGTAAAATCGCCACCGTGGCGAGATGTTAACTACCTCGCCTGGTGTATAGAAGTCGTGGGTTTGAGCCTGACCCTGATGCCTGTATATTTGGAGTTTGCATGTTCTCCCTGTGGTTGCATGTATTTTGTCTCCGGGTCCTCCAGTTTTTCCCTACACATTTAGAAACATTTGTTTAGAGGATGAGGCTGTGATAATTTTCCACGTGATAAGCCACTTCATTGGGCTATCATTTGTGGCCAGGTCGCACATGAAAAAGGGCTGTGTAGCTCAGTGGGCCTTACCTGGTTAAATAAAAAATAGTTTTTCCTTAGTTTTTTTGGTTCTAAACCAATGTTTAGCGTGGGACTTTTGAAAAATAAAGCAGCAAATGTGTGGAATTTCATACGAAATGAACCAGTGTTCACTACTCGGCGCAATAAAAATACTGCAGCATTGTAGTGCTGTACCATATAATTCTACCTGTTCTCAGTACCATAGTACAAGAATCAGAATATGTATATATACTAGAGGAATCCGATGAGCTATGAAGCTCTTTTTCACAGATGTCCAGTAAGGGCGAGTAAGAACATGACAACAACAAACAGTTCAAAAACATGATAGTCATCCAAAGTACAAGAAAGGTTAACAAATGACCAAAACACATCCAAATAAAACTAAACCATCCCCGTCCGTCCAGGCAAAGCCCACTGAGGTATTCACTTATTTTTCAGAAGCAACCTGGCCACAAATGATAGCTCAATAAAATGGCCCATCATTTGGACATTTATAACAATAAAATAATCTAAATAATCTCAATGCATGTTTCTAAACTGGAGGACCCGGAGAAAATAATCCACGCGACCATGGGGAGAACATGCAAACTCCAAATATACAGGTGTCAGTGTGGGGGTCAAACCCCCGTACCTCCTTATACCAGACGAGGAAGATTACATCTCGCCATAATATAATATTGCAGCACGATTTCTTTTCTACCTCGCATTCTAACCATGAATTCTAAAAACTCTTGGCGTTCGCTGTCATCCATTTGGTCAGTTTGAATATAATGCGACCTTGATATCTCACCGAAATCTGGGAGCTTATTCCACTTATCCACTGCCAGTTGTCATTCTCTTCCCCCTCTCCTCCTGAAGCTGTGGTCATCCTCTTGTTGATTTCACGCCAGTTTTGTCCGACACGTGCGCTTGCTCGATTTGAAATGGACCCGGTGAAATACTTCAAAATTTTTTTTATAAACAACTAGCAGAGCAGTTACTCGTTTAATGCTGAGTCGACCTCGGGGAGGCCCAGGAGTGGTTGAAATAATCGTCACCGGTGGTGGCCGTGAGCGGGAATCGAACTCGGGTAGCCGGGTTCGTAGCGCAGCGTGCGAACCGCTCCACTACAATGCGTTACGCTTCCACACGCGCGGGTCACATGACAGATTTGACGTCACAGCCCATTTGCCGTGCAAAAAATATATGCATTATTGAGCTCCCCCCTCAAAAAAAACCACAAGTGTATTTTTATAATTTTTGCATGGTGTACAATCTGGAAAGTACCCACATGGCAAATTTCAATTTTGTTGCATGTCGGGAAGTACGCTAAACATTTTGAACAGACACACATAATCACAACTTTGCCTTTTATATATATGGAGATAATAACAACAACAAATTTAGATTTAAAGCTTTCGTGACTGCAGGGAATCATATTCTTGGTTCTTTCGGTAAAGTCACGTAGAAGGGAAATAATAAAATAAAAAATGCTTTTTTTCTCTCTATGTTTATTATTTTATTATTTCCCTTCTACGTGACTTTACCGAAAGAACCAAGAATAACAACAAAATAAATCAACCTTGTTTCATTGGTAATGCAACCTTTACGAAATGGTGTGGTGTGGTATGAATTACGGAGTGACAATTCCAGAAACCAACGTTTGATTCCTGACTTTGACTTACGGAGGCAATCTATATCGTAATCTTGCAGGAACCTCCCTTGGGTGGAATCGGCCTAAAATTATTATCTAATCCAACGTCAGCCCCACCACACTCGCCCTTGATAGGCACTTGCAAATATCTTTAGCCGTAACTTGACTTTGTCGTACGTTCCTGTGAGAATGCTTTCAGAGTCCAACTGAACGCTGTGGAGCGAATAAAGATACTTGGCATTTACGGTACGTGTGGGTCAGGTGTGGTCAATTGATTTCATAGGAACAGCTAAGAAAACCAATCATCAATGTGACTACTGGACTGGGCCAACTAATGACGTCTTGAAAATGTGAATTGCTTTTTTTTTTGCCTCACATACCTCTGTGGGATTTTATTCTATACCCCAAATGCAGCATCCAGAGATGTGCCCGTTCAATCTCCGAGCATAGCGTGAGAGTTGAAACAATGGGGCGAGTTTCTTAAATCCCCCGCGGCTTCTCCTCGCCCAGCGATGTTGAAGGCTACACCGCAGTTTGTCAGATGCGGTGTAAACTGTCGGTACTGAGACCTCATCCAACATCATTGGCGAGTAGCCAAAAGTACCATCTGGAGGGGATCTTGAGAGCGACAGCCAGTGAAAGCCCTTCCGCTGGGCTTTTGTCTCGCAGTGGATAGACAAACTGCTGCAAATTATCATTATTATTGTTAATTTAAAGCTTTCGTGACTGCAGGGATTCATATTCTTGGTTCTTTCGGTAAAGTCACGTAGAAGGGAAATAATAAAATATTAATATAAATATTAATATTATTTTAAGAACCAAGAATATTATTATTGTTGTTGTTTTAATGTGGGTTATTGCAGGGCTGCGCCTTTACCTATATACAAACATCAACTATGCATGTGCCATTCCTTACAAACTCCCAATACCCTTGAATATTCCGGACAGCGCTTCTCTGCGGTGATGATTCTGCGGCTGGCCAAAAGGCTTGGACAAGGTGGGACTTACACTTTACGTCGCCACATGCAACCTGCCAACCCGACTCACTGTGGTGTTCCAATTTATATTGCTGCATGGATAGAGAGAGGTGGGATGATTAAAAGAATGTGCCCCATTGTTTCAACAACGGGAGATTGAACTGTCAACCGCGATTTGCAAATCCGGTGTGCAAACCATTACACCACGGCCAGGCAATGTTTGGATACGTGTCTTGAATTTGTTGTATCGGCAGTAAGCCTCACAACTTTATAAAACTGAGGTCCTCATGATCAGGACATTTGGACATTGGTGACACATTTCGAGGTTGACACATTTTTGGGGGAAATCCGGCCAGGTGGCAGGGTGGTTAGAGCACAATTGTAAGGATCAAGTCAAGTATATTTTGTTTAACCAGGTGATAACTCGAGAACAAGGCAAGTCTCATTTGCAAGCATGACCTGGGTTACAACATTTCTGAAATAAATATAGTACAGCAATTAATTAAAATAGAAAATCGGTGCAAAACAACTGTGGCATGAAAAATCTAAAATATTATCTATATATAAAAGGGAAATTTGTGAATGTGTGTCTCTTCAAATGTTTAGCATACTTCCCAACATGCAACGAACTTGAAATGTGGCATGTGGGTAGCTTCCAGAGTGTACATCATGCAAAAAGTATAAAAATAGACTTTTGTATTTTTTGGGGGGGGGGGGGGCGCAATAATGGATATATTTTGCACGGCAAGTGAGCGGTGACGTCACATCTGTGATGTAGTGTCACACAGTGTTCCTGCTGACGTCACGCATCCCCCCCCCACCCTCCGTGTAGGTGTAGGCCCTGTATTAATCTAAGACAAGAATCCAAGTCTCGGGTGAGGCCTGGTAGTAAAGCTATTACAGCTATAAATCAATGTTAAATGATAGTTCTCTGTTGCTCGGGCAGATTATTTTTGGCTGATCATAGTGCAATTATCATTTAGTTACTGAAAGATTCAACAGAAATAACAAAATAAATAATCAGAAACGTCTCCTTCACATATCCATCTTCCTAAATACAAAAAAAAACGTATTTCTTACTCAAAACATCAGACTCGGCTCAGGCTCACAATCTCTCCAGGGTCGATACATTGAACACCACTTTATGGGAAATAAACAGTAATTGTCCAAAGGAGAGACCTGGCCCCGAAAGAGCTCTGCCATAATAATGTGGAATTTCCACAACTGGCTCAAGGTTTTAAAAGGATACGAACACCAATCCGTGCTCTTATATGCAGGACACCATGTTGACTTGAAATTAATGCCAAGGTCTTCAATCTCCAGATATATATAAAAGGCAAAGTTGTGATTGTGTGTCTGTTCAAAATGTTTAGCGTACTTCCCGACATGCAACACACTTGAAATTTGCCATGTGGGTGCTTTCCAGATTGTACACCATGCAAAAATTATAAAAATACACTTTTGTATTTTTTTTTGTGGGGGAGCTCAATAATGCATTGATTTTTTGCACGGCATGTGAGCTGTGACGTCAAATCCGTCATGTGACCCGCGCGTGTGGAAGCGTAACGCATTGTAGTGTAGCGGTTAGCGCGCCGCGCTACGAACCCGGCAACCCGAGTTCGATTCCAGCTCACGGCTACCACGGGTGACGATTATTTCAACCGCTCCTGGGCCTCCCCTAGGTCGACTCAGCCTCAAACGAGTAACTCGTGTGGTGTGTGAACATCGCCACTGGGGGGACAAAGGCGGCCAGGCGTGGTGAATCCAAGTCCCGGGTGAAGCCGAGTAGTAAAGCTAGTTGTACATAAACATTACATTACTGTAATTCAGTAAAAATGTATCTCTTTCAAGTAAAGAAATACCAAAAATAACTCAAGCTAAGCGAGTCAATTGCAGAACTTTGGGAATGATTAGCCAAGGTGGTGGTGTTGGGAAACATCTACCTTGTAATTTGTTATGACGCGTGATGGATAATAACTGTCAGATGCAATTGCCTATTTAAGTAATATTCAACACCCTGGCATGAACAAAAACTTGACTGCTCTATTTCAACCGCGGGAGAGCTTTATACCCGGTGTAGTGCAAGCCGATTGATTTTAACTCAACTAGACTCGCCACATTTGAGTAACTTTGTTTACCAAGCACTGCCATGCGTGACAATTAATAATTGATGTCGTGCAAAGCGCACAGCGTTTCAGACTGTGTGAGGCAAATATGAAAACGTGCAATGGGGTTGAGGGGCAATGACGCGATTTAGGATCGTATGCAACGAGCCAAGCGAGGGGATCAATCCATTTCTAGAATGACCATCAACGGCCCTACATCAGTGATGTGTCCTTCACGTCGACGTGGCAGACTCACGGTGTGCCCTGGTTTTTGGAAAGTGTTGCGCCGCTGCAATGCGCAATGATTTGTGTCAGCCGCCCCGTTGTGTTGCAAATGTCAAAGGGGCTCCCATTTCCAAACGGTGGGTGTTCATTTTACTTCTTTTCCAAATACAATGGAGTGGCGGTCGGGCCCCGCAATTCCTTGTGTTCCTGCTGGGAATCAATTTTGCTTTGTGCGGACGTTATGTAAACTCCGTGTCGTTCGGGGGAAGCCAATTGGATGATATGGATCGTGCACGTCAATTTATTGGATTTAACAACGCACAAAGGTGTGTCCGCTCACAAACGGGAGGAAGGCACGACTCTCATCGTGTCACGTGACCACCACGTTGCATGTACAATGCTCTGCATTGTCTAGACCACCAGCTCAAAAGATTTGAACTTGTGGCTGTACTATTTTTAGATCGCTAGAACCCAAAAAGCGTTGTAAATGTTGTGGCTGTCACTAAAATATGAACCCCCCCATAGGGTGGGGGACATGGATAGGGTCGTGACCAACTAAGCTTAAATATGTTTTAACTTAGCACGTTAACAATTGTAACATTCATCTATTTTATCACGAATGACACGTGGCAGAGCATGAGAATTGTACTCGATATAGCTTCACGTCTTGTATGGGCTCGAACGTGATTTTTGTGCAATTCCGAGATCTGGTGTGACCTCGGTAATTAATGCAGATCACGAGCAAAACGATTCCTCATTTAATTGCGCGCATTGACCACAGCTGACCTTGGTTCTCTGGAAACTGTGGTTTAGGCAGCTAGGTGGATGAAATGGATCAGACTGAACATGACTAATGGGAAAATGTGAAGCTTTCATAATGTACAAACTTACTGAACAAGATCACAATTCCATTATTTAATAAAATACTTGAGTGTGCTTCCATAAATTACGAACGTGAATACATTCAGCTCCGTGCGAATGACGGGTCACCAACCTCGAGTGTTAACCTTTCGTGGAGAAGTTCATGAAAGTGACATTGTCGTATTTTGTGCTCGGGCAGCGTGTAACGCCGGCTTTGTGTGTGCGTATGCATCTGGTGTGGCACAATGGATAAGAATATTGGCTCCAAGTGTGCGATAGCTTGCCATCGATTGCGCACCACATAACAACACTTCTGGAATTAATTTTAAAAAATGTAGTCAACACCTTTTTTGAGAGGTTGATATTAATCGATGTGGAATTACTTGGAACCCCCCTACCAGACGAATGTGGAACTTTCCTGAATTGGCTCGGGATGGTAAATAGAGATTTTGCATCACTCCACGCTCGTTGCAACTGTGCGAGCACCTGCGTAGAGAATTGCAGGATTATTTGCGCGCTTTTCGTTTGCGTTGCCACAAATGATTTGATGGACGAGCGAGAAAATAGCCCCGATGAGAGAAATAAAAGTCAAGATCGAATTCATGAGTGGAATGGACCTTGATAGGGGCTAGGGGGGGGTTGGTCACTTCCTAGCTATCGCATCGTTAGATGTCTAGCGCATCACCAGTGAGGCATTGAACTCAGTCAGATCTCTCTCTTTCAAATGAGGACGGTTAACAGCTGGAAGTGTTTAATCTGTCTCAAACTTTAGCTGGCCCGGTGCCGGTGATATACCTCGTGGTAGCAGAGTTATAATATTCATCGAGTTTGAGTCAAACCGGTTCTCCGCCAGATTTACCCCGGGGATAAGATGACCCCAGAGCCTTATAATAACGGAGGCGAGCCACAAGGCTTCAATGAGTGGGAGCGGGGCAAAATGGAAAAGCACGACATTTCCAGCAAATTCCATCAACGGTGCGCACGCATCGCTGGCGGATGATTTAACATAATGCGCTTGAGTTCACAATGTCAATCAGTTGCTTTTCTCCACAGGGGGCCTGGCAAAGGGAACACCCCTGCATAATGAGTGATGGGGTCTGTACAATTAATGGTTGCCAACTGTGGACTCCACAGTCGACGCCTTAATGAATTCAGGCCAGCTGCTGATGTGATTGCAGTGTGCAGGCCCTAGCACGGGGTAGCGACGATAAATATGAGCGAGACCTTCTTTCGTAACGCTTCATAAAATGAGGGGTTTGCAATAAATATCGAGGGGGGTTACGCAATCCGCGAGGTTTTGTGGTCTCGTGTGTTGTGGTTTCGGGGCCACATTCTCACCCTAGAGTGATTGCAATGAAGCGCTACCATGCGATTGCTTCTATTTAGTGCCTCGGTACATTTATTTATTGGCCCATTGGCTGCATGAGTGGTCTAACCAAGCAGTCCCCAAACTCATGGCCTCTGCTCGCCGCATTCACCGACCCAACCCTCAACAATCCGCACCTCTGATTAGCGCGGCTGGCTTACATACACTATCTCAAACATACATACGTACAAATCTCGTTTGGCGTGTCTATCTATCGGCCAAAAATGCTTACATTCAGTCCATAAGCTGGTCATGTTCATAAATTACCCGAATGTACTAAAATCTGAAAATACAAAATAACATCTGAAATTGAGACTCCAAATCCGATTTCTACAAAAAAATGTATACGAGCCTAACTCCTGTTATTCCGGCGAATCGCCTGGTGAAGCCGCTTATTTGGAATCGCCAGCGAAACGTTGCACTCGAATTGTAAATGCTGTGGGCTTAGTCTCCAATGCATGTGTCGGGTGGTGGCGGGTTTAACGACACGTTTATATTTACGCGATCTAACCCCAAAAAATACTTGTATTATGGACAATATTGGTCGCGAAAGCCTACGTGTTAAACCAACGTTTCCTAAATCGATACAATACACGGTGTCTCTTTTTTCTTTTTTTCTGTTGCTTTCTCCCAGTAGACGTTCCAGCGTCGGGTTTGGAACCGCTGTTCCCAACGTTCCACGTTTACTGGCTTGCTTCATTGCCATCCCAGCAGCCATTTCATAACCATACAGTATTACAATATTTAAACACTGTATTGTATGGTTCCTTTTTAATGCATTGTCGCGCCCCCCCCCGGGGGGGGGGTTTGGACACTTGCATTACTGAGTGCCTTGGCAAGTGTGTGGCTTAATGGCAATGGATATCCTGTAATCAGGATGCAGCTTACAGGAAGATGGCACTCTTGGACATACAACTCACTGTTGCTTAGTCCTCGCACTGACTGCCATTATGCAGTGCACGGCACGAATGCATGTGTTTTTTTTTGTCAAGCTCCGTTAGCTTTGGTTAAACAAAGATGAAAGCTTCTGGCAAATTGGGATGCGCCAGTATTTTAAGTGCAACAAGGGACACGTTGAGGATCACATTTATCGATCCGAAATCTCCCGTCTTTCGCATTGGGGCTTAAATGGGCATGGCATGAAGGCATGGGGGAAACCTGCACTCCGACATCACATTCTACAAACTCTGTATAGCCTCCGTCGATAGATGATCTGGATTAGCATTTTTTTTTTTATGTGGGTGTAAGGGAGTTGTTGTATGCATGGGAATTATTGAAGGGGTTTGGGGGGGGTTAGGAGATGGGATGTGAATTGATGATGAGAATTGGTCTTTGTGCAAACACGTATTGTGCATGATTACACATGTGTGTGGCTGTATTGCATGCCCTATATCTTACGGTAGTGCAACCATGAACCTGGCCACCCAAGTTCGATTCGCACTCCACGGCTAGCGTCGGTGGCGAATATCAAAGCTGGTCATGGGCCTCCTTCATCTAGGTCGACTCAGCCGTTAATGGGTACCTGGTAAGGTGTGTCAACACCAGCTCCGAGACGAAAGCGGCCAGGTGTGGTGCCGGCCACACCATCATGTGCCCTTTTCGGCCTTAATAGGTGCTCGTTAACAGCACTTGCCCCAACAGTCTGTTCACGGCCCAGTGGAGGGGGGAGGGGGTGTTTGTCTTGAGAATCTGTAACTTGTATAAAAACAACAACAATACAAATTCTCATTTACAGCCCCTTTTCTATCCACTGCTAGACAATAGCTTCCCCAAGTCATGTTGGGGAGGCTATTGTCACATGTCTTCAGGTGATGAAGAAAAACAAGCCGATGTGACGGGGCATTATATAGATCCGAGAGGGGGTGAAATTCAAAGAGGGAACGAGGTGAGAGAGAGAGAAAAAAAGAAAAAAAATCTAACTCAGCAAACTTAGAAATGTAACTCACAGAGTCGGCCAACACAACAATTAACACTTTTCCTGGTTGATCAACGTCCTTCCAAAGATTGCTAAATTTGCATCCATCTTCTCGGTTGAAGTCATGTCTGAGTTGTGTGGAAATCCTCCCCGTAGAGGCGGTTCAATCTTATTTTTCTACCTACGTGACTTTACCGAAAGAACCAAAGAGTATGAATTCCTGCAGTCACGAAAGCTTCAAATCAAGCCCATACAATATTTGTGGTTTTGAGGCCCGTGGCTTAATTTGCTATTGCTCAGTCTTGGGGATTAATGAATTTGCAATGATTGCAGAAGTTTTGCATTCTAAAGTATTGGTTGGATCTCGTTTAATTTTAATGTAGGTATCTTCCTGCAGTAAATCTTTAATTTTATTATCATAATCTGACCGGGACATCACTACAGTAGTGCGGCCTTTATCAGCTGGCAGAATTTGAATTTATTTATTTAATCTAAGCTCTCTTAAGGCTTTTGCTTCACCGAAGGTAATATTCACTTTTTTTATTTTACTATTCTCAATTATTTTGGCAACCTCGTTATGTGGAAGATGTCTAACCGCTGATTCCACCTCGGCAATTATCTCATCTACTGGAATTGTGCGTGGGGCAACAGCAAAGTTAAGGCCTTTAGAAAAGACGGAAATCATGTAACTGGTTAAATCAGTGTTAGTTAAGTTCATTACAGTTTTGTTTTAAATTGTTCGTTATTATTCGTGACTTGTTTGTTATGTAATCTGGATAATTGATTAATTTGCTTAGTTTTAGTTAAATTAAATATATTATCAGCCGATTGTTGTGTTGATTATATTCCAATCATGTATGGAAACACTATTGCTAATGTGCAAGTGCTTTAAAGGTTCATAAATTTGAGATAATGCACTCCTAATGTGCTGTATTCTCTCTAGTAATAATAATTCTCTAGCTTTGTGTAGTATTTGGTTAGCTTTAACAGACTTTATGTGATGTGTTTATTTTAACTGGTTTGGGTATTACCTTTGAATCTCCACCTCTGATCTCGAAACGTGATGGGGTTCAACAACGGTGATGACGTCATCCTGCACTATTTAAGACCGGAAGCAGGTGGATGGCTTCACTATTCTGGCAAATCGCCCGATGATGCTGGATGTAACTTCCAGCAAAACGTCGTACTCAAATTGTAAATGTCGTGCATCCACTCTTCAACACACCGGTGGGCTAAAGTAGTGAACTATTTGTCTTCTTTCAACGTGACACATTTTTTACTGATTGGCCGTGTCGGGTGGTGGAGGGTTGCGACACGTTTATAAATAACGCGATCTAACCCAAAAACGTTTATTATTAATAATATTGGTCGCGAAAGCCTACGTGTGGCTGGGAATCAAACTTTGCAGACCATCACGCAGTGTCTTTATTATCATCGTGTGACCGCAGGTGAGCGGTGGTTATAAATACTCTAAACAAACTCGCCCCCTCTCTCCCCCGACAACTCTATATTTTTTTAACGTTTTTGGCTTCACAGTTACCACATTGACAACAATGCATCTCACTTGAATTCTCGGCCCGTGCAGACTGTCGCCTTCAAAACAACATTTCAGCATCCATCCCCCTGGAGATGATTGCACTTAAGGGTAAAAAAAACAGGATTCCAATTTCAAGCCATCTTAAGTAAAAAAGCCATACAGCTGTCGCTGTTCATATTTATCCACTGTCATGATAAGTAAGAGGGTTTTTTTCCCCCTCCTTCCCTTTGTGAAAGAACAATTTCTCAAGGTGGTCAGGGGAGGAATCTTGATGTAATCAGAGTTGAGAGGTTTGGAAAGCGTATCATTCATTTGTTTTTGCTTCGATTCCATTCCCAAAAAAATACTAATATTTGATGGATTTTCTAGGGGGTGGTAGGAAAGGTGCATTGTTGTTATTAGCGGCCGCTTTATGCGTGTCCTATATTTTATTTTCATTGTCTCTGCAGGTCATTAATTTACGGATATTAAAATAACAATGTGCTCACTGTTGCACGAAGACCTCCATACTTCACCTCACTAGTCAATGCAGGTTGATGATAGTGAGGCATAGGGCTGGTTCAGATGTCACTCACCACCAATCTCACCTGTGATTGGGAATGGAACTTGGGTTTTCGTGTTGGAATGCCTTATGCAATTTACTTTACATCAACCCTCCCCCGAATGCTGATTAAGTAGTAGTTAAAGCTACACAACACAAAAGAATCATAACAATAGTGTACTGTACTTGTATCAAGTAAAACATGTTTTTTTCGTGCTTTCCGATGTACTGTCACAAAGTTATTTTACCGGAATCCTGAAAACTAACATCGGTTTTTGTGCTTTCCGATGTACAAAATTATTTTACCAGAATTCTGAAAACTAACATTGTTTTTTTTTGCTTTCCAATGTACAAAGTCATTTTGCCAGAATTCTGAAAACTAACATCGTTTTTTGTGCATTCCGA
>CM025670.2:6268387-6294880 GCA_014621495.2 Entosphenus tridentatus | reverse complement strand
ATTTTGCCAGAATTCTGAAAACTAACATCGTTTTTTGTGCATTCCGATGTACCGTCCCAAAATTATTTTATCGGAATCCTGAAAACTAACATCGGTTTTTGTGCTTTTCGATGTACAAAATTATTTTACCAGAATTCTGAAAACTAACATCGATTTTTTTGCTTTCCAATGTACAAAGTAATTTTACCAGAGTTCTGAAAACTAACATAGTTTTTTGTGCATTGCGATGTACCGTCACAAAGTTATTTTATCGTAATCCTGAAAACTAACATCGGTTGCTCGTGATATCTGAACTGGTCATGTGGTTGCACTCTTCGTCATCACACACCGAGCAGCTTAGTGACGTATGGTCATACAATCCATGTGACCAACAACAATGGCAAATCATTCAATGACAAATCATTGTTGCAATTGTAACCCATTACAGTTTACATTTAATCTGAAAACAGAATGTACAGCATTGTGCATGTTGGATAAGTGCGCATATGTAAATGTATTTTTTGTTCACCAACATTTTCCGATGGGGAGGAAAGCATCCACACAGGATTTGAACAGAATGACGTGAGTGGAGAAGGTTATTATTTAATATTCTCGAGAGATAAATTGCAATGTTAAGACGATGTGAAAACTATAGCTGCTCAGCTCAATTGACTCAAAACATGGATATGATAGTTTTCATTATTAGGAAAAAAAAAATGACGTCAGAAATGATCATAAATCCGAGATAACCGCACATCCGAATTCTAGTCCTCTGAAAATTGAGAAAGAAATGAATAGCAAAAAAATCTTAAACTTAGGATTTAATTTAGCTTTTGTTCAAATCAACAGTTGTTTGATTGTTTTGCAAAGGTCTACACAATGTGTAACTGCATCTGATTTTTTTACGTTCTGTGAATACGCTAAAGCTGCATTGAGAAGAATGGACCTGAGACTCATAAGTACTTACCGGGATTTATGCTCTGAGACGCCTGTATATCATAGGAAATGTGTGATCCATATTTTATATGCCACAACATGACACCTGAGAGACAGAGTGCCACAGAACGCACAGGGCAGCAGTTTTGTGTTCAATCCAAACGCTATACGGAGTCCATTTACTTGGGACGCTGGCACAGGAGATGCACGGATCCATCCAGTTTTGCGAGAGGGAATCTGAGTTAACGACGTGATTGCAGATTCTCGCTTAATGTCATTAATGCCTGAGGGTAGATAACCGTATTGAAGGAGTTTGTGGAAACTGATCGCCTGCATTGATATCCACAGAGTTTAGACTATCAGGTCAATTGTATGGAACCTTACGGAGCATTTTGCAATGAAAAATTGTCGACCTGCATAGTGCAGATATTTGACTTGGGAAATGTTTTTTTCCTTCATAGTCTTCTTCAATTTAATACCCTTTTCATGACGTATTAATCATAACAGCATTTCATTGTGACTCCTCGGAAGGATATTGGCTGGCTGACCAACGTCTTTGTCAGCTGTTGAAACCTCTTCTTGGTTTTTTTCGGTAAAGTCACGTAGAAGGGAAGTAATAAAATAATAAAAATAATAAAACATAATAAAATAATTCTCACGACGTTTCGGCCACAACGCAAGCAGCCGTCTTCAGGTGAAACCAGGTCTGTCGAGGCGACAGCGTCTGAAACGTCGTGAGAATTATTTTATTATGTTTTATTATTTTTATTATTTTATTACTTCCCTTCTACGTGACTTTACCGAAAAAACCAAGAAGATGAATTCCTGCAGTCACGAAAGCTTTAAATCGAAACTGTTGAAACCTGTTGAAAAGTGAAGGCCCGTGACCGTTGCTTTGGGCGTCACACGTTTAGGGGTAAAATGTGAATTGGAGGGAATAGCCACAACGCTGTGAGAATATACTAATAATTATCATTACTATTACGATAATGCGTTAATAACAAGTGTTACTGCGTTCCAAGTGAGATTTCTTGATGTATAGAACTTTAATCACTGTTAACTTCTGTTTGTGTAGCAAGTGTTGCCATTAAGAGTACAGCACATTAATTCCACCAGGCATTGCTATGTTTTATGGGTGGACTATGAATCATGGCTTCCCTAAACTGGAAATTATAATTTATAATAATGTTGCATTATGAAATATCCACAACTTAGACGTGTTAATGTAAGCATTAATTTCAAGCTAAAGCATATCAAAATTACTCTCGATTTGTATATCAGGAAATATGGGCCACAAATAATTTAAAATACCGGTCAAAATTAAAGGGCCAACACATTTTTGCAATAACATTTTTTGTCATCATTGACCTCTGAATTCACATTGACGGAATTCTTCCGAAAATGTCACACTACCTGAATGTTTTACATCGACTAGTTTTCAATTTATCCAGGTAAGGTCAGGGCTGGAAGCAAAATAAGAATGTTTGGGAAAACAATGCAAGAGGAATGCAATAACTGATTCACTGAGCGTGTAATTAAGCCAACCAAGGAACTATAAAAGTAATTTTGACAGATGAAAGGCATCATTGAGTTAAAGTAAGCATGCCATAAACAGGACAATGCAATCCTGCTGCATGTGACAGAGTGAATTTTAATTACCATGGAGAGAGATTGTTTAAATTTCATCTCTGATAGAAATCACTGACCCGGGTAGCTTTTCAAAGGTGGATTTTTATTTCTGAACACTGCTTAGGGTGAAATATATCCTTATACATTGCAAATAAATTAATAATTATATTTTAGGTTTCAACTCAGTTATTTGAAGATAACGAATTTGCATGTTTGTTGTAGTTTATCGTTCTCAGAGCTACCGGAGATGTTCTTACGCCACGAAACATATTACAATGTTATTTCAAGAGGTTAGAGAGGGTCCTGAAGCTAAAACATGAGCCATTAAGCCAAATACTACGACAGCAGCCTGAACATTCATTATGAATATGGGCTTTGTTGATTCAAACAGATTAAGGCCACTTCGTTCAACGGGCATTTGTGTTGGAGACATACATTCGTCGGGCTGTCTGACATGCATTTAAAGCTTGTGTTCCGGTGAGAAAAAAACTAATCACGGCTACCAAATATCTGGCCGCACAACCCTTAGCATCGCGGCCACCGTTGTCCCGTCGCTTGCGCCGTCTGCAAGGCAAGAACTCCACTACGTCAATGCCACGTGGCTCTGACTGTCGCGTTGGTCTATGGAGCCCAGTGGAGTACAGAGGGGGGCCGTTGAATGGTGGCGCACTGTGTTCTGTAACCAGAAGCCAGGATTTGAGAGTTTTTTTTATTCAATCGATAATGCGTTGATCGATGTTTAAAATGTGTGATAAAGTACAGGGTGGTCCAGACGTCTCGTGACCCCCATTTAATGATCTAAAACTGAATAATTTAGAAGTGAGATTTATTTAAAACAGAAATTAATGTTCAAAGGGAAAGGAAGTTAGGGGTCAATTAATTGAGCGGTCACAAGACATCTGCACCACCCTGAACATCACAGTCTCTAGTACCCTGTTCTGAGATGCAAATATATCTTATCTACAAAGGGTTCTTCAATAAACGTGGTGCGAATTGGAAAATGTAACATCCAGTTGCACTTCCAAAAACAAATTGCAAGCACTGCCATCATAGCGTTTCAGGAATAGCCATCGGTAATAGAGAACTTTGGCATTATAAAAACACGTGATTTTATGGACTTCTGCAGTGCATCCCATCATAATGCAATACAATTTACATTTATATAGTGTCTATGTGCAACCACAAATCCAGACCCTTCAAAAAGGAACATACATTTAAAAAAAAAACGCAAACAACACATTTTAGCGATGTGCACATGAAAACAAATGAGTCAAATTAATTGTACATGTTGACTTGATCAACGCCAGCAGTCTCAGCTACGCGAAGTTCAAGTGTAAGAGAATTCCAGACAAGGGAGCAGTAGCCGAGAATGAGCGAGCTCCCACGAAATGAAGATTTGACTGTGTGTGGCTTTGTAAGAAGGGGAGGCCTCTATTTTTCCGGAGTGGAGACAGCGTGCCGGAGAGCAGAGTTGAGATGAGAGAGGGGGAGATGGATGGAGGCTAGATCATGAACAATCATACAAATGTTGAAGATTTTTCCAAAACAATGTTGAAGACTTCTGAGCCTCGACAGAGTTACCTATATCAAACATTTTTTTTAAATATTAGGATCCACTTACAATTTTTAAGACAAAGTTAGCCAAAGCAATGCTTGAGATTTTATTTTTTAAGAGCACCGTTACTCTCGTTATGCAACATCCCAAACTCTCAAGTGTGGCTATATTTTCATATGATGAGCAATGCATGCATTGTCGATGGAGAGCATATAAAGGTGGTTGTAGGAACGACACTCCGCTTTGCTCGTGGAATTATAACAAGGTGGTTTGTCGTCGCCTTCCCAGACAAAATCCTTCCTGCAAATTGCACACACACTCTGAAATCGAAAGAGGTTTACGTTTGATGAAAGGGAACTTTTTCAACGGTGATGTTTCGTCCAAGATTTTTTTTCTTTGACCCTTCAAAGTTTTTGAGAAGATATTTAACTGTTTAACTTTTTGGATGAAGCCACCTACGGCATTGCTTTTGAACCTCTTTCCAAACCTATTGTTGATTATGCGTAGCTATCAGAAACCTGCATTACCATCGCATCTTTGAATATTATACGTCAGGAACGTATTTTTACTTACAACGATCACGGCATTTTATGCAATTGTGTGTTTTGTATTGGAACCAAAAAGGCATCTATGCATGTTTAACTTCTTTCGAAGTGTACATAGCCAACCGTGCTAATCGGAGGTGCGGGGGAAGGACAACAAACAAAAAATGGTTTAATTTTATTATTTATACTCACACTGTATACCGTATACAATAGCTAAGAGGCATCGATACGTTGTTGTGCACGAGGTGCGAACATGGCTTTCTTGATCGACGAGATACCCGGGCAGGTGGTGGCTACGCACACCTGAATCCAGCACCTCGAGAGACAGCGCGGCTTGGCGGATCACACAAATGGCGTGAAACTCTCTTCCGTGGGCATCCAAGAGGTTGCCATGCCCTGGCTTGCCAGGAGACGGGTAGTCCAACTAAATGTTGGATCCACATCGGTTCCACCTGTATGGGATCGAGTGTTTCCCCCTCGCACGCGTGGAATTTCAAAATGTAACCACTCGTTAATTGGCTGCTAACATTTTAATATATAGAGGACCGCAGAGCTTGTGGGGATTGGGGGACTTGGTGCCGGCTCGTCACGTGGCCTGTCTGTGATTCCTCCTCGCTCTGCCCGTATCCTAGATTTGAAGCTTTCGTGACTGCCAGGATTCCTACTCTTTGGTTTTTTCGGTAAAGTCACGTAGGTAAAAAATCAAATAAATGACACACTTAAGCGGTTGTGCTTTCGCTACGTTGTCCCCACCTGAAGAAGGATGCTTGTGTTGCGCCCGAAACGTCGTGATTTAATTTAGTTGTTTTCATTTATTTTATTTTATTTTTTTACCTACGTGACTTTACCGAAAAAACCAAAGAGTTATCCGCCCGTATCGTTCGCTTTCTCTTGGAGAGAAATAATGTGCGGCGGAGCGTTGAAAGTTAAAATGATTATTCCCGTTCATCAAGTGACCATAAAAGTGATCATTATTCTGCACGTGGTAGTAGATACTGTGCTTTATTATGGTTTTAGTGACAGCTCATTAGTGGAACCGCCGAAAATAGTCGAATGTCACTTTGGAGAACGTGGACCATTTGGTCGGGATTGAGAAATTCACGCCCCCACCTCCTCCACCCCACTTCTCAGGTGATTTGATGAAGTGTTGCAATTTAGTCACGATTTATTTGAAGAATCAATTCTTATTTTTTTCAATATAGCGATAAATGATAGCACCTATCATCATCGCTGCCGGGGTCACGTGAGCAGAATGGCTAAACGTCGACTCGTCCACGCGTGACATTCGACGCGTTTATCACGAGCTGAGAAAAATGCCGTGTTAATGAATTTGTTGCACTCCCTGCTTCAGCTGTTCTATCCCCGCCGCTGATTGCACGCTCCTGTAACCAAATATTAACAATGATTGAGCTTGGTCCGTGTGTGTGTGTGTGCGCGCGTGCGTGCGTTTGAGCGTGTGTTAGCAGACACGTCGCTCTGCAGATGCCGTGCAGAACTGCCGTGCATGTAAAAACAAACATTTGCATGTGAATGATGGTGCATAAAGAGACCCTCCATACTCCAGTCATCTCTTAAGTTATCTTTTTTTTTTCCAGAAATCTTGCCAGCGTTGCCGGGAAATCTGTGCATAAGGTTTGGCCGTCCTTGTTAAATAATGACTTTGTGCAGCTGAATACATACGTACATCTGCTCGGTGTACAATTCCAGTACCTGTAATATGACCCACAAGATGCTTGCACAGACGGGCAGGGAAAGTTGGGATAGCGTGCGCTTTGTGTAATTGATGGCAGCACGTCACCCAGGGCAAAATGGGTAAATGGTTATTCATCTCGCTTGCCGGAGACAGATTCATGTGCGATGCAAGAATTTTCAAGTTGGAATGAACACAAGCGGGTCATCTTTACATCCTCTTAGAAATACTGTCAAGCGAAATGGGCCAGTGTTGACAGTCCATTGTCCAGACTCGGCCATCTCTGTAACTCGTTTAAAGAGACGTCATTCAGGTCGAAAAATACAAATGTACGTAATTGTTTCGTAAGATCATTTGGTTTTATTTACTTTCACATTTTTTCATATCTTGTTTATGAACTCTTGCTGCCATGTCTATGTGCTGGTCGAGTCAACCGTTGAAACAGAGCCGTTATTTATTCGGATAATAAACTTCCTGAGATGTTCGCCAATAAATTATCGACACCAACAGCGGAATACAGTATGTTACATTTGGGTCATAACGAATATCCGGGGAAGGGATTTGTTTAAAGGGTAGTGCAGCGCAAATGGCTTTGGGTGTGAGATGTTAAAGCGCTTGCAGGGCTTCCGCCAGCAGTGTCATGATCACGCAATTTCAGGGCTGCACCTTTACCGCCCTTACACGCGTTCAAAACCAACACAGCAATGTTATTGGGCTAAGCCATACGTTGACAAACATGGTTATACAAAAGCAAATAATACAATCGTTTCCCAGCAGATATTTAGTCGTCAACAACTCGTCTGACGCCGAGCAAAACAAATCTGTTTCGCAGATAAAGATGTATTGCTTGGCATTTTACACTGAGTAGCTCAAACATATTGCAGCGAGCATTCAACAATGTTGCTGTGGAATAATATATATCATGAAACTTGTACTTTTCACAAGACCAAAACAATAAAATGTAATAATACTTCACAGCCCTTTGCCTACCCATGGCTGAAGGCCTTCCCCACGCTTTATTTTTTGACCATACTTTACCACTCTGGTCAATGAAGGTTGTTTGGAGGTTTGGGGGGGGGGGAGCGGCGGAAGGGTGGGTTGACAGGACCAGTTCAGATATCGCTTGATGCTGAAGTTACCCTTGGTCAGTGCATTACAACAACAACTGTCATCCGCGACTAAGTGACGGTCACGTCAACATGGCGTTTGAGCCATGCTTGTCGCACTTTGAAGCCAAGTGAAGTGTCGAAGGCTCGCTGCTGACAGGAGGTCAGGGGACAGACCCAGGTGCCATGGGTTGACTGACTGAGCTGACTACTGGCAGATGCACCACCTGTGCTCCCCACTGTGCCAACTTGCTGCATTTTAGCCGCTCGGCATCCCGCTCCTTGTTGTTTGGAGGGTGACTGCCTCCAACTGCCCAGTAGCATCCTTCACGAGCCTCCTCCTCCACAGAGGCCGATCTTGACATTGCTGGTACCAGGCATCAGCAAGTCCACTCAGCTCCACATCCTTCTGTACCACATCAGTCCATTTCTCCTCGAGTCTCGTGCCACATCCGGTCAGTGCAATAACAACTATGCCACCAACCACTTCCACCCAAATAAGCTACTGTGAAGTGGTCAGGATACGACCGTACATGTGCGGTTACAAAGACAAGGCACAGGAATATCAGACACGGTAGTGACATTTTTCTGAAGACGGTAATTAAGAAGAAGAAAAAACGTATTTCCTTTGCCCCTGCTGGTAAAGCAAATGTTTGAACTAATGTCTTTTTGGAAGCTCTGTGGCTGGCTGCCTTTTCATTACAAATCATTTAGAGATGCGGTGCGTGAAGACGTTCATATCCTAGGGCAAAACAAAAAAAAACCCCGCTCCATCTGTCCAGAAGACTTTATAAGGAAACACTTAGTAACACAGGCTGGACATGGGAGTGGAGCAGATGGCTAAATGCTGAGACCATAAAATTCTTTCCAGCATTTTGCATGACAATACAGCGGGCTTCAGTAGATGGCGGGAGGGGGGGGGATCTTGAAATAATGAAATGGAATGTTGGAAGGCGACTGCAGCGCCGAGGGGGGTACCGTAAGAGCATATAATTTGTCATTTTGCTGAAATGCACGTAAGTCACGCCCGCCGCAGAGTGGCAGAGAGTTTAATTACTAGATGTTAAATGTCTGGAAATTGGGAATGTCGGAAAGTCGTACGCTCTGCCAAGTGTGACGAGAGGAGGCTGTTCCTTGGCGCTTGCTTTGTCGCATGGGTGGAAAAAACCCGATTTTTCCAGCGGCAGGCATCGGGTTTTTTCTTTAATACAATTAAACCCGATTTCGGGGAATTAAAACCTGGTTTAATGAATACGAAACTCTGATCCAAGGCTTAGGCTGCTTCCTCGTCGGTGCTATTATCGTACTCGGGGGGGCCGTCGGGCACGGGGTAGTCGTAGAATGCGGCGGGCAGGTTGGTCGTGATGAACACGAGCTTCTCCACAATCGTGGGTGCCAGTGAGTTCCTTAGCTTGGAATGGATGAAGCCCATCATTGAGAAGTTGGCGAAGTGCGGTTCTGCAATTAGAACCAATTAAACCGGATTTCTCCCAATCTCAGATGATCGGGTTTAATATAAAAAGACAATTAAACCCGATTGTAAAAAACCCGACTGTGCCACCCTTGCTTTGTCGTGAATGAATTGGCTGTTGCTGTTGTGTTGTGTGTTGGGTCGAGTGTGGGGAGCGGTAGTGTAGCGGGTAGTGCGCTGCGCTACGAACCTGGCGACCCGGGTTCAGTCGCTACTCACTACCAACACCAGTGACGATTATCTGAACCGGTCCTGAGCCTCCCCTAGGTCACCTCAAGCTCAAATGAGTTCCTGGTACGGTGTGTAAACATCGCCACTGGGGAGACAAAGGCGGCCGGGCGTGGTGCTGGCCACCCATGCCTCCTCGTGTGCCGTGCCGGCCTTCATAGGTGCTACTCGCTAACAGGACTTGCCCCAACAGTCTGTTTAGGTTATATGGGGAATCTTTGTCTTTGTTGGGTCGATTGCCGTCTTTAGGTAATTGTGCGTCGGGACGGATTTGGCGACTAAATATTTCTGGCCTTGCAGGCTAACGCGGACGTACGGAATGGAACGCTGTGATTGTTTTTGCGATTGAATCCTTGAGTGTGTTGTGAAATGATGTTCTGGAAATGTGCGACTTGATTTTGGCCGGGCAAACCGCGTGTTGAATGGCTTTGAGCAAGAAAAACTTGCAGTGGGTTTGTGGTTTGAGGTTATATACACTGTGGCCTTCTCATGGGACCTTTTTTGGGAACCTTTATGGGACATTTAGTTGTTCACCCCTTGCTACAATTCCTCTGATACGTGTGGCATTGTCTCTTTGTCCTGTTCGCCTTTTGGTGTTCTCTGGTCTGACACTGGTGAGACTGGGCCATAAAGAAGAGCTGTCTCTGGCGTAGGCCAATCAGTTTCAAAGACAATGCCAAATATTATTATCAGAGTGTGTTTGCTTGCATGTTCACCACAAGTACGTGCGGTTAATGCAGACTTGATTCCTTGCAAAAGGTCTCTATTTGGTGTTTGAACTTCTCTTAATACTTGTTGTATTGCCAAAAAGGGTAAAACCTATTCTTATTTTTCATACTGTGGGCTTCAATCACAAAGTAGCCTATTGCGTGCTGTCACAGTTACGTATATACTCTACGTAAATGCACTTTTCCCCCCCACGTGCTTTACTAAACGTAATTAGATAGATAGATATATATTCAGATATGCAATTGTCTGCTGTGAAACACGTGTCATTATTAGCTTTGTCTTTGTCTATAATCTCACAGCAGATTTGCCACAAGTACGAAACTTCCTTAATTACAATCAAATGTTTGCTCCTCGCTCCGGTCGAGCTCAGGTTGCCCTCGCCCCCTAGGATTTGTCTCGAGCGCCGGGCAGTAATGGAATGTCCTGCTTTTGCACCGTCAGGAGCCGAGCCACAGCTGCTTGCGTCGAAGCTGGACCCGAGACGGACAGGAGGCGAAGGAGCTGTGAAACCGTCAGACACCACTGCGTCCGCAGAAAGTTTGGACCTCGTGGTGGAGGAGCAATCCCCGGGGGCCTGCTGCGTCATTCGGTGAGACGGACGGCCATTATCTGTCGTGGCAGCGAAATTGCCGACTCGATTGCAATTGCTGCTTCTTGGCACGTGATTTTTTTACAATAACACCCCGCGTGTTGCTGAAACACTGGAGACCCTTGCGACGCGAGTAAATAAAAAATCCATGCCCTCTGCAGAATGCTCGTGATAAACAAGTGATGTATTTTTGCTCAATGCATTGACAGTCACGTTGGTTTTGCACAAAAGGAAGATAGTGACTGTCCGATGCACAATAGGAGAATGTGACATGGCACGCTCTTTCAGTGCTGACTTTATTCTGAATACGACCCATTGTAGATTCAGAAAATCTCGCGTGTGGAGATATGTTGAGCGAATTTGTAAAGTCCATAGATTTCATTGACGTGTGCTGGGTTTTTATGTTATATATTTCAGCCAAAAGCTCTTTTTAGATCGGCATATCTCAACATGTTTAAAGTTTACATAGTAAGTGGAACTGTGATTCAGCATACCATCGTAAGGGTTATCCCCACTTGTAGCACATTGACCTCCCCATATAGCTTTGACTTTGAGGATTGCTCAAGATTCAGTGCTTTAGCGAATTCCTTCAACTGAGCAAACAAACCATTTCCTCCCCAACAACATTAACTTTGCTTTGAAATTCTGGCCGTGGCTCTGGTGGTGTACGAGTCTTTTTTTAGTGGCTATTGCAGCGGAAAAAAGAAAATCAGGGTCCATTGGAGGACCTGAACCAGATGTCATCGGTGAGGTCATTTGGATTACAGGGACTGCTCTACTTACGAACGAATTGGGTTCCAGTGGTCTGTTCGTAAGTCGATTTGTTCTTAAGTCCAACTTTACTCCTTTCGATTCCAAACATGTTGTATGGCATGTACACTAAACACGGGGGATGGCTTTAAAAGTTGTATAATCTCCTGTAGATGTAGATGCCACTGGTTATTCATGTTCTGCAGATGTAGATGCCACCTATTGTGCAGCAGTTGAACTGGACATGCGGACAGGTTTGTTCGTAACTCTGAAAGTTTATCGGTCGAATGTTCGCAAGTAGAGGAGTTCCTGTACCCGCCCGGGGGCCCCCCCCCCGCGGGGGGGGAGGGGCGGAGTTCTCCAGTGGCCAATGGGAGCAAGGGATGGAAAGACATGGCTCGCTTGTGAGATAAAACTTCGAGAGTCGAGACTTGGCTGTCCCCTGGTGGTCTCCTTCAGTGCCAGGGTCCAACTACGTTGCCCCTGGGGGTGGGGGAGGGGGGGGGCTCACGGTGTTTTGTTGTTGCCTTGGGTTGGCTCATCCAGTCCCAGTGCTGCTCGGCTCTCCCGCATCAGGCAGCGCAGCCCTCTTCTCCCAGGGTGGCTGCAAGGCACCGCGAGGGAGCTTGTCGCTTTAGTGGTGCCCTCTCTGCCACACGTGGGTTAAAAACGCGAGTCGATGCAGTTGCTAGTTCCCCACGTGGAAATATACGCTGGCATGTGTTTTCTTTGTTGTTGCAGCAGAGTGAAGTGGATGCAATCCGAACATTGTCTCACGATGTTGATGTATGGGGTTAGAATAACAAATTGTGTTCGAGTCAATTGGAAGTGGCAAACACGCCATTGGAGCAAACCCACCTGAAAACAGAGTAAGGAGACTCAGTGGGGAATTCCTGAACGAGTAAAAACAAATAAAATCGCAGTCCTGCTCTTGTCGTCTCTGTAATGCTATACCGGAGTACAATGGAAAAAAAAATAGTGTAGTTTAGTCAGATGTTGACTCGGCTTTCATTCTCTCCGGTGTCAATAAACCGAGTAACATTTGTGGGATAGCAAGAATGCTCATCCCATGGACATTGTCCCTCACTGTAGGAATGTGCAATTTCCACCAATGGCTCTGGATCGCCAGTGAAAATGGGGACCGCTCCAGGTTTGTGCAGCATGATGGAGTGCGGTCGGTTCCTTACGCACGACGGGGTCACAGGTCAAATTCAAGCTGGAACGTGTATTTTTTAATGTTTGCGAACTTTAAATACTTTCACTATCCTGGTTGATGGTGGCACACGCGCTGTAATCCAGCATCGTGGAGGCAGCGAGGGATGTTGGATCACACGAACGTTATGAAACTCCTTTACCGCGGGCGTCGCGGTGCCATAAACCCTGGCTTTCCAGGAGAAGGCAGCACAGCAAGCGTGGACTAATCTCCATCTGTTCAATCTGCACAGGATAGAGTGCCCTCATCGCACGTATGGGTTTTCTCTGGGTGCTCTGATTTCCCACCAGACGTATACTAATGCTCATTGATTGGCCGATAACACCTTGATATTTAGAGGATCACAGAGCTTGGGCAGCCGTCGGTAGCGCCGGCTCGCTGCTCGACTGCGATTCCTCCTCGCGCCTCCGAGTCGTCCTTCCCTGTCTCTTCAAGAGCGAGCGAATGCCGTGCGGCGGCGGTGCATTACAAGTAAAAAAAAATAATTTTCACGAGCAACAATGGATACCGTTCGTTTGTACATCCCAGTCTACAATGATACGCCCTGATGTGTCATTACGCCCCGTGACTGTACAATCCGCATAAAGTCAACCGTTACAGCTTCCAAAAGCCAAGAGAGCCAGGCGTGGCAGAATCGGTTTTTTCGACGAGACATTCAACGGGGTCACACATTCTCCAGGGAAAAAGATGAGGTCGTTCGGCAGCCACTTCTTTGCCCTGAGGCACAGACCATTGGATCAGTAAACCAGAACCATGGTTCATAAGCCCGTTTGTTTTTTTTTATGAAAAAAAAATGTGTTGCGCATTTCTGCGTTTGTTCTTAAGCAAGTTTCTCAGGTGCTCGATTTAGCGTGTAGTTTTATTTTTGGTTGCTAAAGAGTTTTATTGTATACTGATCGTACCGGATGAATAGTGTGTAGATTTCACAAGCACAGAATATAGACAATTCACAGAATGTAAACAAAGAGAGTGATTAATAGCCATGAATTGAGTGCTGCATAACTTAAACAAATTACAATACTGAAATAAGCATGATTGTGTGCAAACATATATATGCATTTGTTAAAAAGTGTATATACTGCATATTATCCCTCTATACATACAGTATTATTAGTTTATGAATTACATTTTCAGTACCTTTATTCATATTTACATTAATTTCTCTGGCGTTGTAAATCGTGAAATCAAATCAGATGTTTTCTGGGTATTCCTGCAAAGTGTGAGGAAGCATTGGACTTTGATTTATTCATACGCAGATAAGGGAAATCAATGCGCTACAATTTTAAATGCATTAATTTTTCAGTGTTTTCTCTGTAGATTATGAGATTAAAGTAAAGCATAGCTTGTGTTTACTGACAACACAGAGGTTACTGTGTGTACTCGTTAAGTAAACGAAATGGAAATGCTCGAAGGAATTTCCCAGCTTTTGTCTGCATACGTTTGTGTATTTGCGTGTGTGATATTGGGTGTGATATTTTGTGTGTGTGTGGGTATATAACGATAGTGGGGGAGCGGTGGTGTAGCGGTTAGCGCTACGAACCCGGCGACCCGAGTTCGAGTTCCTGCTCATGGCCAACACCAGCGACGATTATCTGAACCAGTACTGGGCCTCCCGTAGGTCGACTCAGCCTCAAATGAGTACCTGGTGCGATGTGTAAACATCGCGACTAGGGAGACAAAGGCGGCCGGGCATGGTGTTGGCCCACCCACTCCCTCGTGTGCCGTGCCGGCCTTTATAGGTGCTCGCTAACAGCACTTGCCCCTACAGTCTGTTAAGGCTATACGGGGGATCTTTGTCTTTGTCTATAACGATCGTGTGGTGGTTAGCGGCACTGCGCTACAAACCTGTTGACCTGGGTCCGATTCCTGGCCACAACCAACATCATTGAAGAATATGTGAACCCGTTATGGGCTCTCCCTAGGTCGACTCAGCCTTAAATGAGTACTAAGACGGTGTGTAAACACGAGCACTGGGGAGACAAAGGCGGTGGTTGTGGTGCTGATCATAACGTCCACCCCGTCATAGGTGCGACATCCCGGTCTTCATATGTGCTCGCTAACAGCACTTGCCCCAACAGTCTCTTAAAGGATATACGGGGGATCTTTGTCTTTGTGGAAGTACAGAGGAAGCAGTTAGTGTCGAGACTTAGAATCAAATGTCAATGAGTAATGACCAGAACCATGTAATGTGCAACAAAGTAAAACACAATGAGACGGAAATAAATCATGAATTCCATTTAACTGTAACTTTAGGCACGACATAATATTGCTGTAAAAACAACACTATTGGTTACGTACGGTGCAAAATAAATTCTGCATACATGCAAGTAAATGAAAGTTTTTAAAAAAATATTGGCAGATTTTTTTTCTTCTTCTTCCATTGGAACGCTTTACGGCCACGTGAAAAGAAAATCCAACCGATGTGTCTACAAGGTCCAGGTTCCACTTGTACTGAGAGCGCGCGAGGCATGTTCTGACAATCCCATCGAGCTATGGCAGCACCGATGGTGAGCGTGCTGCTCATTTATCTTTACCTTATTTACGGTATGACCTTCCTCGCTGCTGACCCAGCCTTTTTATTTCATTCCTGATGCATTCTGCCGACCAATTGATAATTACCGGCTCACGTCTCCGCAAAGGATTTCTCTCAGCTCCGTGTACGCGTGCTAATGGGCATATGCTATTGTGTGGGATTTAATAGTATTGTGGTCTATATCTGTAATGGGGGTGGGGGGGTCTCTGCTACGTGGGAACACCCTGTGATGCATTTAAACCAATGCAATGTCAAGAAGATAAATTGTTGAATTCAGTAGTTGATTGCTTTAATGGTCACACGTGAATGATGTGAAAAAAAAATAGTTTTTTTGTTTTGTTTTAATCGGTTTCATGTTGGGTTAGATCCTGTGGGCATTAATGCACTCTCCACCACCCGGCATTGTCAGGCGTTGGCAAGCGTTTCAGGTCCCTGCTTGTTGTTTTGTTGTGTTTCTGCTTGTGTTTTTACAAGGTTCGTAGAGGCTATTGCCTTCCGATGTGGAAATCGTCTGTCCTGCCCCAGTGCACACGACAGCCCCAATTAAATCCCGTTCATCTCACCGCTAGCACGGGCACTGCACGGCAAAGAACGCCTTCAAGTGCACACGCGCGTGTGCGTGTGCACTTGAAACAAAGGTATCGGTGTGCATCTCGGATTCATCGCCTGCATCTTATTCGTAGCCACGCGTCCGCACGCATGCCTATACAGCATGCATGAACCTGTCCCCCAAATACGGGCGCATGGCACGGCCTAATTAAGTGATACCCGTCGTGCACCTTGAGCTCTGTCATTTTCCCGCACCTCCGATTAGCACGGTGGGCTACGTGTGGTGCGAAGACAGTTAAACATACATACATGATGGTGATGGTGAGGAGGTACCTGCATGATGAGGAAGTGGGGGATGTTGCTGTTGGTGGTGATGTTGATGATGCGGCCGTCTGGAATGTTCTCCCGATATGAAGAAGCCACTGGAGCTATGCACTTTTAAATGATCTAGATTGAAAACTCGTCTCTTTAGAACTCATCTCTTTAGAACTCATCTCTTTAGAACTGTTTTTTGTGTTTAGTTGTTTGTCCTTCCACCGCACCTCCGATGGGCACGGTTGGCCACATACGGTGCGAAAGAAGTTCAACATGCACACATTTATATATTCGAATGGCTCAATTTCTCGACTTTGTAAAGCCCTCATAATGTCTTTATCCCCCCAGCCGCCCCCCCCCCCCCCCGAGTTCTTTAGATGTTTGTTCCAATAAAAGAAGCACTATGATTCTCATGGCAACTTTCATAGTGCTGTTTGTGGCTGCTCCCGTTCGCACTTTGGGCAAGTTGGCAATGTGCTCGGCAACTGTGATATTCTTGCATAACATTACGTTTTTATTTCGATTTAAAGCTTTCGTGACTGCAGGAATTCATCTTCTTGGTTTTTTCGGTAAAGTCACGTAGAAGGGAAGTAATAAAATAATAAAAATAATAAAACATTATTATGTTTTATTATTTTTATTATTTTATTACGTTTTTAGGTGTTGTGTTTGTGTGTGTGTTTTAAACGTGTTAACTCGATGCAATTAGCATAAACAGACATATAAATAGACAATAAATATCCCAGTGTAAAATTTGCTGCATCGTACTTACCACTCCAATCTCGAAGACTCTGCATGAGATTATGTACTTGGTACTCCTACGCTCTTGTTTCAACGGCATGTGTTTGACGATCACCGGACTGATATTTACACGCACTTTTCGCTGGATCACACTGTGCATTTTCTGTTTTTATTACTGTAGTTATTAGTTTATGAAAAATTTATATAGTGCAGTATTTTCATTGTTTAAATTGTCGTATGTATTGTATAATGTGCACTGGAATCAAGCATAGCTACTTTTTGTTTGTCACGCACAAGGTGCCTATCGCCGGACTGGTTGCAGCCTTCGCAACGGTTTTGACAGTTTCGTCGGATTGACCCGGGACCGCCGGATGATGTTGGAAGCCGGATAATAGCTCGCCTGATAATCGATGATCAGCTGTATTCAAGTTGGCTTCGAATTGGGTCCGCGATTGTGCATGCATCTTTGCCTGCTGCGTTATTAAGGGCACACCGAAAAAAAAAATGTCTGTGCATCATGCAGTTTTATGACCACAATAACCCGATACTGGTTAGGCCAATTCCTCATGGGTCTTTAGCTGTGTATCGCTATCACATTGTGGACAAGATTAGAAGCAGAGTCGTGGGCACTTCACAGACGTGTGTTCTTTTGAGCTGTAATTGCACTTTCAGTGTGCTAGACCAACGTTATCTATTTGTTAAAGGCAATAGAATGGTCTGAGATGAAGCAGCGTATTGTTAAACAAGAATACACCAGCTATTGCAATAGTTCACAATTACAGTAGAGATCAGTGTATGTATGTAAGTCAAAGTCCTAATCTCTGAACCAGTTCTGGACATTGAAACTTGGTGCCCCAGGCAAGTTATTATTAAACGTGGGATTACAGCAGATATCTAAAATATCTACGCTGATGGGGGAGGACCAAGTCATGGATATTACAATCCATAGGGCATCGCAGCAGAGGTCAGACTTACATTCTGCGGAATCAGATTCGTGCCATCGTGGTGCGCCACGGATTATGGGCGGAATCGGCCGCGCGATTCCGTTATCACAAATCACAGGGGAAATGCAGGTAGGCGACTAGCGGCTAAATCAATCCGCGATTAAACTAGCAGATTTGTGGAGGTTACGATTTGCAGTTGAACACAGCATGACTGTTTAAAGGACTTTTTTTGTTAAAAATTTATATCCCACAAAAAACTAAATAATTTTAGACTTTACAAATTAACCTTATGGCGGTCCCGAATAAACGGAAGTCAAAATGGTAATAAATGTATTTATTTTTTGGCGACTCCGTCCCACCGCGCACACGAACGCCGCGACCCGCCTGGCGCGGATCATTCTCTTGTCATGTCGTCCACGCGCGGCGAGGACGAATGCGCAGAAGGGCTGAACAAGCGAAACTTTGATTTAGCGCATCGTGTAGAGCTCGTCAAGAGGAATAGATTGCCGTATCGTTCGCCTTCAACGGACATGAAATTACGTCGCAACGCAGTTTATGCTTGAGCCGGGGGCTTATGGGACCCCGGGGTTCCGCCATGAAGTTCATATCACAATTAGCACAGTCAATCTGCCCTGATGAATATTTTATTTTTATTTTATTTTTTATTCATCACCACCGTATATTTTTCCTGTACCTCCTCTCCAGCAGCCCCACATTGTACCGGTCTACTTCTACAGCTCACGGTTTGACATCCGTGAAGTAATTACGAACTGCGAATGCTCCCCTAATTGCAGGGATATGCAGGTGGCTAGGAGATGTTAACTACCTTGCCTGGTGTACAGGAGGTCGTGGATTTGATCCCAGACCCTGACCATGCCTGCTGATGTATATTTGGAGTCTCTCTCTCTCTCTCCCCGTGGAGATGTTAATAACCTCACCTGGTAAACAGGAGGTCGTGGGTTCGATTCCAACCCTGACGCCGGGTGTATGTTTGGAGTTTGCATGTCTCTCTGCCTGTGGTCGCATGGATTTTTCTCCGGGTCTTCTGGTTTTTCCCTCCACATTTAGAAACATGCGATTAGCGTATTTGGCTATTATACATTTCCACGTGATGAAAAGCCACTTCCTTGAGCGATCATTTGTGCCAGGTCGCTTTTGAAAAAAGCTCTATATCTCAGTCGGCCTAACCTGACATTTTTTTATTGTATAGTTTAGTTTATTGGATCGTGATTGATTGGATTTAAGCTGTATAACAAATGCTGTGTAAATTATATATATAAAAAATAACTCGTCTATACTACAGGATTTTGTAAATATTCAATTTTATCCCATTGACATCGTACGTGTTCCAAACAAGGGTCTTGATTGAATTCCTTTGGTGACAATTACTGTGCAGGGTGGATGGATAGCCTTGGGAGTCAGCACAATCAACAGCGGTCCAGTTTGTATGGAGCTGACGGTGCAATTACTACAGCTCTAATTCTTGTGGTGAATTACCGAAAATGTTCCCTCCACAGTAAAGCCACACATTAATAAATATTTGGTTACTTTACCAATTGTTAAGGGTACTCGTTCCACGATAAACTAATGTATTGGAAAAACTATATTTTTTGTAACGTTTGAAAGAGCAGGCCACTGTGTGATTCTCAATCTCAAGTCACATGTTTGTTTTTTAAATGACCTGAAAATAACTTAACAATTTTTTTAATCACGCAACAACTCAATACATATGTCAATAACACCGTGGCCTCAAAAGTAAAACTATACAATAGGTGGCGTTTTGGGCAATGCCCCTTTTTCATAGGGCTTAGTTGGAGATTGTCACTCGTTTACACCATGGGGCCTGCTAAGATGTACATTTTAAAATAGTTTTTCTGATGAGCAGTTTTAAATTGCTATATGAATAGTTAACTCTTCGTAGCTAATAGGTAATACATAGCAGCTATTTTTGTTAAAAGTTGCTATGTATTACCTATCCGTAGTGGCTCTATATGGGATTTGGTCCTTATATGTAATTAATGTACAGCGTTGTGGGATGCTATTACCATATTAAATTTAAGTATTATGATTATCATCGCATGGCATCGTTTTCCACAATAGAGGTTTTTGGGTTAGATCACGTAAATAATTTTCGTCGCGGTAGATATTTGTCGCGAACACCTACATGGTATCATTTACAGACAGCAGTACCATGTCCATACACTTTCAAAAACAACCCATATCGATCAGTTGGTGTGTGACCACATGCGGCAAAAAAGGTATGCCGCTGCCGGTCTCCTGCACCCATTTGATTCTACGCTTTCGTGACCTTGAATCGACGGGGAAGTTCGACCTTTAGCAGCCCTGCCCCTTACTCCTTCGGTCGGTGCTCTTCATTGCAAGGACCCGCAGGTCACTGGCGGCCCCTGGTGGCCTTTAGTGCGGCCCCAAACATGCGACCCTCCCCGACAGTACACAACGAGTGAAAACACCCCCCGCCGCCCCCCCCCCCCCATCATCATCATCGTGCTACTGTGACAAACCCCCAATGGTTTCAAATGTGTGGCGGCCCTCACACTGATGATGTCTTATCGGCGAAAGTGTCCCTCCCCTTCCCCTCTGAAAATTAGTGAAAAATACTGCCTCAGGCCTTGCCTGCTTCCTCTTTATGCCCTGCCCTCTTACTCCTTGGGCCCCATTCCTTCCTGACTAGGCCCCCCCCCCCTGTCGTCTCCTGTTTCCGCCCCCCTCGCCTTTCCTTTTCAGGGGCTTTCCTACTTCTTCTTTAGGCCCCGCTTCTCTCTGTCTAGGCCCCACAGTGGTGGTGGTGGTGAATGGGGTCAGTTGGGGGAAAAATCCTTCTTCGAATAGTAGATAACATAAAACAAGGTCTCATTCGCAAGGGTGTCCTGGCTTACATGATAAGTTAAATTTCAAAATCGCATACAGGTAAAACACAAAGCATCAAATATAACAAAACAAAACGAAAACAATACAGACCTACAAACCAATATGACATTACCCATCAAACTTAATCAATTAGAGCCAGAATGATTATTCTAACAAATATCTTAATGGGAAACTAAAATCCAATTACTCATGTGGTGCGGTGGAGCCCATCAACAAAGGATTGATGAAGGCCTCTAAAGATCACTTGCAAGGAGGCATAACAAACGAGCTGTAACCTGTGAAATTAGATATTTCAGTCAGTCACATATCCATTGCAAATATACAGAACTTGACCTACAAGCTTCTTGTGTTTTCTGCATTCTTGCCTTTGTCGAGGAGAGTAGCACAACGCTAAAGTCTCCGCGGCACGGACTCGAATCGCCCCCTTTGTCTCTTTGCACAGCACGCTGTGAACAACGCCACCCCGATTGATTGGCCCGTCGTAGGCCTGTGCAAATGGCCAAGCTCTTGAACTGGTCATGGTCACCAGAAATGAGAAACCCGGGACGGTATTTATGGCACTGGGGCTCCCACCGCCACCTCCCCCCCCCCCCATCAGGGCTAGCCAGACAGAAGTGGTGGTCACCCATCACCCGGTTTGTCAAGCAAACAGAATGTGAGTACTTGATAATTACTCTCCGGGTATTCTCGGCTCAGTGAACCGTTGGACATGTTTACTTTTTTTACATGCAGTTGCCTAAACACTGAAAATGTATTGGTGGTTAAAACAAAAACGTTCCACTATATGGCGCATTATTGACCTGTAATCTGCGGACGATGCTTCAGTTGCGCGGAATGATATTCGCAACTGTTTCAGCTGCCAATTATAACATTGTCATGGACGTTAATTGCACAGCTTACATCACCTTGAAGAGGCCCTTTCCATGAGCAGTGACTTCAGAAAGAATTTGCAGGGCTGCACCTTCTTGTCGTTGATACCTTTTACGTTATCATTGCAGCTCGTCGGTGTTACATTCACACTGGAGGTGAAGGTTAGGGTGAAATAAAGCTGTCTGACCCCAAGATTACGCACACATGACTTGTTTGACAAATGCTGATGACATTTTTTCTCGTTACACTTTTTTGCCACGACTACAATGTCTGCGGTAGAATTGATGTTCACATAAAAACAGTGGCTTTTTTAAAACTGAAATTGTATACGGAGTATATAGAGCTTTAATGGTGTACATATGATAAGACACTCAGCTGACGAATCATAACTTCAAGGATCCATTATTAGTCAAGGTACCACAATTGAAAATGTAGGCATGTTCCTTTTATTCATTACACATCGTTGTCCAGAGTGTAGCGGTATGTGTGTACGGTATGTATGTTGAACTTCTTTCACACCGTATGTAGCCAACCGTGCTAATCAGAGGTGCGGTGGCAGAGTGGTTAGTGCCCTGCCATGGTCGATAGGTCAACATCAGTGGCGGGTGATATTTGAACTGGTCCTGCCCCCCCAAAATAATCCTACCCAACCCCCCTTCACCAACACACACTGACAAGTGTGGTGAAGCATGCTCCAACAAACCCCACAACATACAGTAATAGGGAGGGCTTCATGAGGAGTGGATTGACAAGGGAGTGCAGCCGGTTTATTTTTGGTTAACATGTGGCACCTTCCTGGCACAAATCTGCCACGTAAAGCGCCATTGCACCATTCAACATAAAAAAAAACAATTCTACACAGTACGAGTTCGTTGTTGTGTGCAGGCAAGCGTGTCGAGGTTTGTTTTGAGCTGTGACTTGGGTGTATGTATGTTGTCTAGTTTAGTTTTTATGTTGAACTTCTTTCACACCGTACGTAGCCAACTATGCTGATTGGAGGAGTGCAGGAAGGACAACAAACTAAACGCAAAAAGCAGTTCTAAAGAAATGAGTTTTCAATCTAGATTTAAAAGTGCATAGCTCTAGTGGCTTACTAATATCAGACGGCTGCATCTAAAAGCGCGCGAAGCAGTGACCGTTTTCGTTCGGTGGTTTTCCAAAATCTGCTGCGAGGATGACCGGAGTTCGCGTGATGGTTTATGCTCCTTGATGAGATCAGCGAGATATTGTGGTTCACTTGTGGCAAGCACTTTGTGTGTAATGAGTGGGACCTTATAACGTATTAGTTCGGCAACCGGAAGTCAATGCAGTTCAGCGAGGACTGGACAGACACTGTCGGATCTTGCGAGATAAATGTTGTGGCGCACAAAATCAGCAGTGTTTCCCTGTCAAAGGAACGCTGGGGCAGCTTTCTCCACTGGTCGTCTAAAGCCTGTGGTGTAAATATCCACATTCCCGTGGTGTGTGAGAGCTAAAAGGCATTGTCAGCTCTCTTAATCTGTGTGAAAAAGTCATCTAAATGCCACGTACGGGAGCGGCGCCTCTGTCTGTCCGTAGCAGATAAAGACGGCGGCATTGGGTATACCTTTTAGCTCTTGCATTGTATGAATATAAGTACGCGTTAGTCTAATAATGAACAGAGTGCACTGCAGGATTAGTGACCTTCATTTAATGGCTGTGTAAGTAGTACACTTAATCTGCCGGAGCAGTTACCTCTGGGATGGATGTTCTTCTTACGGGGCGAAGATGTACTTTCTAGAAAGGGTCTCTGCTAGGAATTTGTGTTGTGCCTCGTGATTTAATGTTGACCTAAAGCACGTATGACTGTCAGTGGTCGATTTAGAATATGAAAATCTATAATGTGAACGGCAAAAAAAACGACCCAGCTTTACGTCAAATATTAAAACCATACTCAGGAGCTTTAATACGTGGCACTTTTTTTCGGGGTCCATTAGACAAAGGTCAGGAAATAGAGAAGCGTTCGAGATGTTGCGAGCTCAATTAAGCCGTGTGGAATTGAGCAGGGCACAGCAAGTTATTGTAACTCATCTTCATCACAGTCCATGGGCAGATCGCCCCGTTGGTGTCCACTGCACATGATGTCATTTGTTTCCACTCCCCTCTGTCCTGGGCCAATATATGCTCAAGTAGTGCCACATCTTTCTGGCACCAATCTCTACATCGTCGTCGTCATCAAGCCATTCTCTGTTAGGCCTTCCTCTCGTTCCGGTTACTTCCATTTTTCCCCGAACAAGACGCTTTAGAATTTTCCTGTTGTGATCCATGCTACACGTGTGTCTAAATAGTGCCAGTTTCCTTCTCATCACCGCCTGCATCATCAGGTCTTCTTCGATGTGCAAACCTTTTTTACTACTTCTACATTGGTCACTTATTGGATCCAGTTTAGATGCAGCATCCTTCTGAAGCAAAACATTTCGAATGCCTATTGTAACTACAGAACGAATAGCAGTCATGCCATTTATTTATCTCAGATAAGCCTACAATTATTCTGAAGACTTTGTCAAAGATGCTTCTGGACTGGGATGTTTGGCATGGTGGGATGAAAACTAAATGAAAAAAAATCTACAGTCATCCGGATTATCGGTGACAAAATCCACGCAGTTGAGGTGGTGACACTCGAGGTTCTGCACGGATATGTTCGAGAATCCATTGCTGTACTGCCATCTCCTGTCCTGCTGCAGCCCAGGTTTCCAACACAGTGATTAATTGAAATCCAAAAATTCATGCAAAATAATGACAGAAACATAACGCCCCCTTCATATGTGCGGTCCCAGAGGCATAAAGGCAGCCGCCGGCTGGGGTTGCCACATCTCAACTCTTCATTGAGTCGTTTTCCCAAAACAATGATACGGCCACAAGTTCAGCTCTGTCGAGTTGGTGGTTTAGACAAGGCTGAGAAGAGGCACTGGTTGGTCTCACAAGACAGGAATGCGCAAGGCATGATGGGATTCATGGCTCCCTGCTGTTTGTGAGCGGCGCACCTTTGTGTGGTGTTAAACGTAATGATGATCAGGCACCTGAATTAAAGCATTCAAACAATATTACAGCTGGCATGGGGATAGAATGATGAATAATAAATTGTCTCTGCACAGAAACACATGCGATAACATAAGCATATACATATATATACAGTAGTCCAGCGTTACAGCACGACTGTGCTAAATAGTCTTAATGTTTATCGTGAAACATTGCGGCTATAAAGAGGATAAAACTTGTAATTATGTAATTTCATTTTCATACTTGGTGTATTTTACGTAATTACTTGTGAGCCTATTGTAAACTTCTTAAAATATCCTTGCAAGGCAATGTGGCATGAATACGAATTAATTATTCATTTGTGGATGTTTCTCTGTTAAGAGAAAGCATTCATTCCGATGAATAATTGTTCAGCGAGCGGTGCGATCTTCAGTTTTGTAATCAAGTGACCCGTTAATTATGTTCTCGTCATCAAAAAATATAGATAAACGGAGCGTTGGCCCAGTGTTGAATTGGAATTGCTCCACCATATGGCCAAACAGCCAGGGGGCTTGTTCAGCTTACATTGTGGTAACCATATTCTTTGGGTCTTTCGGTAAAGTCATGTAGATGGGTTCAAATTTTAAAAATTAAATGAACAAAAAACGACGTTTCGATCACAACACAAGCGATCGTCCTGATGTCCTGATGACGCTCGCTTGTGTTGTGATGGAAACGCCTTAGTTTTTGTTAATTTTTATTTTATTAATACGAACCAATCTACGTGACTTTACTGAAAGACCCTACGAAAATGAATTCCTGCTCCTGCAGTCACGAAAGCTTTAAGTCAACATTGTGGCAACCAAATGCAAACATTTTCAAGAAAGCCCTTTTGAAGCTCAAGATAACACGTAAGATTTTTCCAGTGGAATATTTTTCGGAGCCTATCTTCGTGTGATTTGTGTGTGGGGAGCGTCAGTGTAACAGTTGGCACCACGAACCCCGGAAAACCGATGTTTGATTCCCACTCACGGCCACCATTGACGATTATGATCTGAACCAGTGCTGGGCCTCCCCTAGATCGACTCGGCCTCAAAAGAGTACTTGGTACGGTGTGTAAACATCGCCGTGAGGGAGACAAAGGCAATCGGGCACGGCGCTCGCCATACCCCCACCCCCTTAGGGGCCGTCCATAGATGACGTCACGCACCTGGGGGGCAGGGTCCGACATTTTCGACGATGTGTGACGAGGAGGGGGGGTTAAGAAATGTGACGTCACATCAAAATGCACAACTTTAAATAAATATAGAAAACACGTTCTACTTAATTAAATATACTTTTTAAATAAATGTTTTCTTCTACAACATCAGAGTGCAGCGCTACATTAAATACGCACTACAATGACAATAGTTTTAAGCGATTTGAAGCATGTTTTATTTTTTTGGGGGGGGAGGGCAAAGCTTTGTGGCGTCATATTTGAGGGGGGTCTGACTTTTTGTGACGCCGTGTGACGTCATTTATGGACGGCCCCTTATACGCCATGCCCGTCTTTAATAAGTGATCCGTAATGTAACTGGCCAAAAGTAGGTTTGTGTGGCTCCACGGTGCAGTTGTTCTTTTTTTGCCGACTTGTGAACGATATTAGCAGCGTTGACATCATGGTTAGCCCTGCCATACGATATGATCTCGGCAACCTGGGCGATTTCTGTCCAAACGTTGATTTAGAGTAGATTGAGCATTCAGTGCGAGTGTCAACATCGGACCTGGAGGAGGCAAACACAGCTGGGTAGTTCTGCCTGCCCCATATATACTGTGAGCTTTGCCAGCCAAATGAGGCTTTTACAAACAGCACTTACTAGAACAGTTTATCCAGCCTTTGTTCTATTTGTGTGTAACTATTTACACACTGCTTAACACACTCTACCACATTACTTGTGGACTCAGGTTCAATGCCTATCCGTTTTCATCTTTGGTGGTGGTTAATTGTTGGTTGTTGCTGGGGATGGATTCCTCAAAGCCAGCTCAAATTGAAGTGATTGCGAGCTCGCTAATAACCCAGTAATAATAATAATAAACTAAATAAAGCCCAGAACAATGTCATCATTATGTTGTCCTGCCATGATAATTATGAGTGGCACATCACATTTTTGGAATGTGTTGAAGTTTTTGTCATACTGCACTGGCAATAATAACAATGAAATAAATATTGACATCGTGTTTATGAATTAATTTGAAACTACAAAACTATATTTAATT
>CM025670.2:6217503-6253387 GCA_014621495.2 Entosphenus tridentatus | reverse complement strand
GGGGGGGGCCGCGTGGTGATCAGTGGAAATGTTGACACCGTGCTGAGTGGTCCACAGAACAAATGTTTTGTGAAGACACACACCGCAGTAATGTGACAGAGACTCCCCTTCTTGGACTGGCTCGTCATCTCGTTTAAACCCGCGTGGGCCGAGTCGGGCATTGAATGCCATGGAGATTTTTCCTTTCGTTGAACATTTGGGGGCGGCACTTGGCTGGGCATGCGGTGCCCTGTGCGTACGTGCAACGCTCTGCTCCTGTTTCCCCGAGGTGGACAAAGGAATGAGACTTTTGAAGAGTTGGAAGCAGGCGTGCTTGTGTGTGTATTGTTATTCGTATTATACTGGTATAAGGGGCTGGGTGGGGAGGGTGGGGAGGGGCTGGGTGGGGAGGGTGGGGAGGGGCTGGGTGGGGAGGGTGGGGAGGGGCTGGGTGGGGAGGGTGGGGAAGGGCTGGGTGGGGAGGGTGGGGAGGGGCTGGGTGGGGGGTAGGGCTGGGTGGGGGGTAGGGCTGGGTGGGGAGGGGCTGGTCATCCCGTGGTGCCCTTATAAAACTCAACGTTTAACCTACTCACGCCGTCTTGTGCCCACCCTCACAGTCAGGCATATTTGCGGAATACACCACGCCGCCGTTGACCCTGGCCATTGACCGAGCAACCCAACGTTCCTACCAGCTCCCTCCGCAGGAATGTGTTTATTGTCGTTGATGATAATTAAACTTTTATAACGTTACGTGGCGTGGTCTCTTGGGAAGAGATTGTCCAGTCTGCTGCTATCGATGTCAGGTCAGAGTGTTTTCCCTGCCAGTGAACTGGACGCCTGTGAAAAAGAGCTTCTTAGTTCATTGGATTTCTCCAGGATTAATAAACATTTTGAATCTGATTCTGAACAAGGGGGGGAGGGGTTGGAGCTCATCTACATTGGAAGCTCTGTGCCAGTACTGTAAATGACACCTCTCTGCCTGGAGCCAGCCTATTTATCATATTATTGCTGTGAAAGTATATAACACAATTTTATAATAATTTGGTAATATTTCCAAAAAAGGTACCATCAATGGATAAAACTGCGTAGGTTCTTTGCGGTTAAGCTGTGTCGTTATTTCCAGCTGTCCAACACGTTTTCTTCGGGTTGTACCGCGTGTTGCTCAGCACGACGTCCGACGTTTCTTTCCGCTTGCCGGGAGTTTCTACGATTCCCTAACAATCACCGAAGAAGCTCTACCTATTAAGATGGGGGGTTGGAGTGGCGTCGCACTGGTTTGCACACTCGCCACGAACCCGGTGACTTCATGTTCATAATCAGCCACGGCCACCATCAGCGGCAAGGGGAGTGATATCTCAACTGATCCTGGGCCCCCATTATCACCAAAATTTTACTAACCGTTGTGGTGAAGTACGGTCGATCAGCCTGTATGTATGTTGAACTTCTTTTGCAGCGTCCGTAGCCAACCGTGCACATCATAGGGAGGCTTTCATCCAGCAGTATAGTCACCGATGGCTGAAAATTGTTATCATTTATTTTCTATTGTAAACTATGAAAAGCACATTTTCGTTCATTACCGGAACGTTCTATACCGATTTGCGTTTGAACAGCCCCCCCCCCCTCCCATTCGTCACTTGAAAAAAGGAAATTGCTTTGAACATGAGTCAGGCAGTGCAGTACGCGAAAGCTTATTTTAAAAGTCCGGTTGGATCATCTTCAGAGCAGAAACAAATTAAGCAAAGAGCATTCGTGAAGGGAGTAATTTCAGTGCTGTGTGCCACAGACGGGCATGTTGGCATTAGAGGAAAAGTCAATATACTTCGGAGTGCAGACGTGTGTAGTTTTCGTAATAGGCTCTCTGAGTCTGGTGGCGTGTTGTGTGTCCGGAGTTTAACGACTAATTTCTGATTCCCTCGCGGAAGCAATCTGCAACCGTTTTAGCCAGATCGGAGTATTTATTTTACTTGTATTTAATAGGGCTTGTGGAAATCATCCATTTTATATTCAGGACCTCCGACTGGCGGTTAAACACTTAACTTGGGCTGGCTGCAATATCAAAATAAATATTATAAAATTATATTTCTTGTGTTCGGCGTGACTTATTTTGCTCGTATTTCTCGTTATATCAACTTTGCAGACTTTTTTTATGACGTTATTCAATCATATCCTGCAGTTCGTTGCCACTGGTTGTTGTAACGATCCGTCGGCAAAATAGCAGATGGTTATTCCGATGCAAATTTCGTGACGAATGTTTTCTACCGCCACTGTGAATAGCCTTGGTGTGAACCACATCTCCTTGTCTGACTTCTCTGCTGGTGTGTACAATGACTCATCTACTTACGAACACTCGACTCACGAACTTTCAAAGATACGAAGAAACCTGTCCAGTTGCCTGTTCGGAACAAGAGTCGTAAGTTCAACTGCCGTGCAATAGATGGAGGTGGTGGCATCTACATCTGCAGAACGTGAAGAACCAGTGGCTTCTACATCTACAGGAGATCATACAAATTTTAAAGCCATTCCCCGTGTTTAGTGTACATGCCGTACAACATGTTTGTAATCGACAGGAGTAAAGTTGGACTTACGAATAAATCGACTTACAAACAGACCTCTACAAACGTAACTGGTTCGTAAGTAGATGAGTCCGTTTTTCTTATCTTTCTTGCTTCATGCAATCTCAACGTGGGTGTTTCGTGGTGATAAGTTGGGTTTCATAATAACAATAATTAAATACTCTATTCACATTTTCTTTGCAATACCTTTAACTGACTGCATTTGTTCTCCACCAAATTAAATACCTCCTTTTCAACGGCCACAACAGGCAGCAATGATGCTACTTGTTATTCGGTTTGTACTTTCCAGGAATCTAAATGGGAATTGATGGAAAATCCATTGTTGGAGGGTCACAATCTAAAAACACAGCGGGATATCGATACTAGCGATGCCGCTCAATGTGCACATGGAAAAGTGAAGTTTCGTTTTTCTCACATCGCTGCCTCCCTCTCAGTCTGTTGTGTTTGGTGTAAAAGTGAACGGCTGGGAATGCCGTTCTAATCCGCTCATATTTATTACGTCCCCACTTCATCGCTACGCCTCTACGATGACACCGTGTGTATTGACCGCAATGCACTGGTCCACTTCATGGGGCCACCAGCGGGTGCGTTGTGGGATTGTCTTTAAACGGACACGAGTGCTGCAGTGTCACAGGCAAATGAATAAAACCAGGAGGCCTGAAAATAAAAATACCAAATTGGAATTCTAGATTTGAAGTTTTCGTGACTGCAAGGATTCATACTATTTGTTTTTTTTCGGTAAAGAAGGACGCTTGTGTTGTGCCCGAAACGTCGTGATTTGATTAAATTTTATTTTAGTTTTCATTCTATTTTATTTTATTTATTTAAAAATGTACCTCCGTGACTTTACCGAAAAAACCAAAGAGTAACAAATTGGAAGTTTGAGTGGCACCTTCATGTATATGACATTTAAGCAAACTATTCTGAAGCTAAAATAATAATAAAATACATTTTCCAAATTTTTACCATGACGCCAGCACTTTATAGCCCGCTCCTGCAAATGTCGCCACGGTGGCGAGATGTTAACTGCCTCGTCTGGTATGCGGGAGGTCGTGGGTTCGATCCCAACCCTGACACCTCTATATTTGGAGTTTGCGTGTCACTCTCCCCGTGGTTGCATGTATTTTTCACCGGGTCCTCTGGGTTTTCCCTCCACATCTAGAAACATGCGTTGAGTGTATTTTTCTGCATATACATTTTCACATGATAAGCCACGTCATCTGTGGATAGCCAGGTTGCTTCTGAAAAATATCTATGTAGCTCATTGGGCCTTACCTAGTAAAATAAAATAAAATGTTGTTTAGGATCTTTGACATCTGCATATTTTAACAGTTGATGCACCGTTGCTTACCAGTGCAGTTTCGTTTCACCCCACCGTCTGAGCCATATCCCTTTTTTTATTCATAGTCGCATGATACTACGGCTGAAGTCATGGTTAACTGGCACATTGACAGAAAGCTATCTTTCCATTGTTAACCCCATTTACACGAACAGCACACTGTTTCAAACTGTGTCCAAGTATAACCCAAGTAGCAGTGTGACCCTTGCACTATCCTATGAATACAAAGGGAGTCTCTGTCAATAACTTAGAAAGGGGCCAATGTAAGTTCAGCGGGACGCTAAATATTATGTTGCTCTCGCAAGAAATGCCTTTCATTTGCACAAATGTCACGAGGGTTTTTACCATATGATAAGGCTCTCCTAAAAACCACTTTAGCCAGCGGTGCGATAAGATAAAGAAGCGTGTTTATATTATCGGAAGCCACGTATACTGCTTTTGCTATCGTCTACAGATATAATTGTGCCTCCTGAAAGTGTAAGTTTCCCCTGCGGTGATGTTTTTTTTGTTAGAGTATATATTAATATTTATTTTATCGTGACGAAGCTGAAATTTACCACAACTATGTAAATGTATACCTCGAGATCCAAAACGAGCTGTCACACCCGGTACATTTTTTTTGTGACCACAAATATTCAACGGCACAGCCCTATCGCTCATTAGCGCACCCTTGGCTTGAAAATGTCATTGCTCGATTGAAAGTAGCAGTGCTTAAAACCCCATTCTAAGTCCCTTGTTTGTGATCATGTACAAAAACCTAAACATTACAGGACTCTTGATTCAAATGTTAATTGAGGAAACTGCTTCTTTGGGAGCAGTTGTAATTTATATAATTATTCGTGTGTAAATTATTTATGACTAGCCTTTTGACCGTCCAAGGACGGGTGTATTGCAGTAAATCTGAAACATGCAAGTGAAAAGCAGACTGCGACGTCATATTCATTGCATCAATTCGTGTGGAATTTGTAAGGCCGCGGTGACACAGACTTATTTCATTTAACGGTTATAATCCCTTGTTCATCGTGACGTCCTTTTTACTTTGATGTCTCAACAGCGTTACGGAGATCGCGTGACGTGAGGGTTCTGCCTTTGCAGTGAGGGTTGTAGTTGACGCCGAGGAGGGGGGAGAAGGCGCCTCGCCCCCCCCCATGTGGAGTGACGTCACCCGCTAATTAATATTAATGGCGGGGGGGGGTGTCCATTTGGAGGACGTCACCTGCTCACGATTATTAATGAGGGGGGGTTCTCCATGCGGAGTGACGTCACCCGCTCATGATTATTAATGAGGGGCGGGTCCATGTGGAGGACGTAACCTGTTCATGATTATTAATTAGGGGGGCTGGTCGATGTGGAGTGACATCACGCGCGTTACACACTGACATTATTGGGTAAATGTAGTAAATTATATGTGTGTAAATTGAATGTGTGTAAATTATGTCACTGGAGTAACTTGAAAAGCGTCCTAGTATTTTAGCGTCCTAGTACTATAGAGTGGTGTTCAATAATTGTGTTTGTGGGTGCCGTGAATAGAGCTATACAACATTCACTTCGATTAAGTTTCCACAAAATGTGTCCCCCCCGCCCCCCTTCCCCCCGGTTAGTAGAATGTTCAGTAAAGTGCGCGGAGATCTACCGTGTAACTGACGCCGTCTGAAAAAGATAAGAGGGCAGGCTTTAGGTTCTAAGCGGGTCTCATTATTTTACGGAGAAATCAATACTCTTTAAGAATGCATTTGACTTTTGTTCTGTGAGATTTGCCTGTTTATAAGTGGATTTATGGAGCATTTGATGATGATGATGATGATGATAATAAGTATGGCATTATTATGGCAGTTGTATTCACGTATGTTGAACTTCTTTCGCACCGTACGTAGTCAACAGTGCTCATCGGAGGTGCGAAATTCTGAGCAGTCATCTGTTCAGAATAACCCCACTGATTCTCCACCACTCTCTTTTCAAGAGAGCCCTTTACATCCAGGAATTTGGTTAGCCAAGTCCATTGAAGGAGTCATTTGTATCTTGCCTGCAAGTCGTGTACATGTGTGTGTGAAGTCGGCATAGTATAATACACATGTTTTCATTTTTTCTTTTCATATCTCTCCCGATTCTAATTGGGGGAAATTTGCACGGTAATATTACATTGTGTATTGCAAAAACAAGTGCAGTAAACGGATGTTAATTTCCCCAAAATGTTGAATGTGTAGATATGGCTCCTGTGAACATATATTCATGATGAATACGTTGGCAAGATAATTAGCGCTTCACTTGTTCCACTGTAACCAACATGTTTGAGTGTAATTGCCCATATCGGTGCCAGAATGAGACAAAGTCAAATCCTCCTTCAGCGTGCCAGTGAACCACCCTGTGTCAGATATTTTGTCTTGGAAGATTATTTCAGAGCTGCTTCAGACCTCACTTCAATAGGCCCCTTTATAAATGCTGGAACACGTAAATTATGCCCTGCAAAGAGTGTTTGAAGCCAGTAATTTGTACCAACATACTTAATTCTCAGAGCCGGCATGTGCAGAAGTTTGATCACCAAATTCGATATGTTTAGTTTATTGTTTGTACTCTCATTGCTGACCATATTGAGACTTTCGACTAACTACAATCAATTAATCATACTTATACCTTCATGATAAATTCTGACCATTCGATTCAACCTTGAGCATAAGAATCGATGTATTTCGATGAATTGATGCGTCATTAGGTGACTGTTAAAATGAATGCCTACAGTGTGTAAATGTTTCGGAACTAAACCTATGAAGATGAAAGATCAGCGGAGTATCACGAGTAGAAACTGTTGTAAAAGTTGTGAAGAAAACGGAAATGTAATAATTTCTGCTGACATGGCGTTAATAAAGAATGGATATAGGCCTGCATATTTTCGCCGAATAAGTTTTGCCGGAACTTATAAAAGATGGTGAAATGAATTAAACAAATATACAAAAAAAAATCTCCAAGCACCACTGTTAATCCAATTGTTTAAAAAAATATTTATTATGCATTTTGCATAAGCCTTGCCCAAAAACAAATCAGTTTTATTTTATCTGGAAGGAATGAATAGCCACGCATTGAAATAAAATGAGTGGGTTTTTTTGGGCTGTCACCATGGTAGGCAACAGCTTTTGAGATTTCATCAAATTATATTATTCAACTCGAAGTTGATGATGTTTGTTTGAGACCGACTGCGACAAAACTCATTCCAAAGTGCCAAATAATCGCTGTCAATCTATTGTTGAGGGCCACACACTCTAAACAATTAACACGTGTCATCGTCGCCTCGAACGCAAATCAACGCTTTGCCACATTAACAAAAGCACGCGCTAGTAATCTCGGCAAATTCAGAACTTGCATATTTTCCCATGGATTATAATATTGGTATCTTTACAGCTATTTTAGTAGTTTCGTCATTTGTCCATGAATAACCCGCTGCTGGATGCGCTGGCAGAGCCAGTGGGGGGAGGGGGGGTGGCACGTGCCCCCCCGAATGATCCGATCGAAATCCCCAATTTCGATCGAATCATTGGGGGTTATCAGTAATAAATCGTTATTTTGCGACCCCCACTGCCACTGTGTAGCATATTATTACGTGCCAGGGACTCTGTGAGATGATAGGACAATAGTCTGAGTCCATAATTGGCAATAAGTAACGGCAAAGCAGTTATAAGTGACTCACAGAATTGTGCGCAGTCGCGTGTACAGCACACGACTTCCCTGAAGGCAAACACCTCCAGCGAGCGCGATGCCGATCACACAACGCGGTTCGAATTTGATCCTCGATCGATGGCTGCACCATCGCCGCACACGCGTCGAATACAAATTTAGGGGGCAAGTCCTTACTTACTAACAACTCCATTGCTCTAGTGGTTGCCCCCACTACCTAAAAATCCTGGCTCTGCCATTAGCTGGATGACCTTCTCCAAGATGCCACCGTGTCCCCCTCCCTCGCGGTCCTCCGATGGCAATGTTTCACTCTGCTCCAGCACATGAGGCTGATCTCATTGCTCCTACTGGACGTCTGTGCAAAAGAGCTTCATAGCTCGTCGGATTTCTCCATAATAAATGACGATTGTGGTTCCTCCTTTGGCTGCCATCCCATCACTGGTCTCGTAAGCATTGGCCTTCGTCTCTTTTTGCCACTTTATATACACCTCCGATTATCACGATTTGCTACGTACATTGCGAAAGAAGTTCAACATTCATACATACACGAGTGATGTATTTTAATTCGCTCAATACGTGCGTTTTTCTCTCCGTCTCTTGGCGTACGGTAAAGCGTTCCTGAAAAGTGCCATGTTGAGCGAGACATTGCTGAGTCGCTGAATCACGTTTGCGCTGCTAAATCAGCCTGCAGTCATCCCATGGCGGGACAAAGAACTGAGATGAGAGTACGCCGCCACGTTGCCGTAGCACTCCGCGTGCTGCATCGTAGCACTCAGCCGCGCAGCTCAAGAAAGTAGTTCGTCATCGACCGCTCAGAATCCGCGTTAGATCGCTGCACGTACCACGCTATGAAAGTGTGCGCGTTCCCTGTTATAACGGGGTTGCGTGTTCCATGTTATAACGGTGTTTGCGTCCCGCTTTGTGCGAAAAATTGTTCCCCAAATAGAAAAACCGCGTTGTGTTAATCTAGAGCAGCTATTGAAGGCGGATTAGGTTAAAAAAAAACGACCAAATACACATGCAAATAAGAGTAGGGTGCATTGCTTTTGGGAAACTGAATTTGATCATGGAAAGCTGCATTCCAATGTGACAAAGAAGACGATTGCTCATGCATATTTAATCCCACCTACATTGGCAAATCATTTGAAGTGGGAAAGGGACAGTATGAATCGTGGAAGCAATAATCATTAATTTTTAATTATTGATCAAAACCAATGAGCATCGATTTAAAGACCTCGGGTGATATATATAGTCCTAATTATGCCGATTCTAGATTGTGATTCAAAGCACTAGCTGCTGTCTCAAAGCTAAAATAAAAAATATTACATCGTCATTACCCATTAGTCATTTCAGTGTGAGTTTAAAGCTGTTGGCAAATTAAAATGGAATGAATGGAAATCGTGTCACAGCATTAATGCAGTACTGGGATGTTTTAAATCGGATTTCGACTTCACCATAATTTGTGTGTGTGAAGATTTGATAACTTTTCGTGTGAAGGTGTCTTTTGTACGAAGAGCTGTATTAATATTTAAAAATTCGGGGTTTTTTATTATACAGGAGAGCTTTTTTTGGAAAGCCCTTTTGGATTTTTCTTTGCGCGTGCAATAAAAGATTAGGGTGCAGCTCCGCAATTGCTCTGCTCCTGCCACTGTTGACAGAAGGGCCTCTACTAAAGGGAGGCTCCAGAGAAGCCCCCCTTCGAGAGGGCATTTGGCCTACTCTTCCACTTTTGCAATAAGTTGGGAGGTTACCAACACTTGACCCCACCACACGTGGCCTTGCCGATCGACTGCTGCCGAGTGGAATGAGCCGAGGGGGGGATTTAAAAAAAGCTTGCACCATCATTTCAACTGCGCTGACCGATAACATCACGACGGCATTCTCGTTAAAAGTACCGGAAAATCATTAAATATTGTAATCGCTCTGCGTAACGTTTCATCCCTCCTTGCTATTAAATGGATTGTAGCAATTCAGGATCATTTATTGAATTCGAGGATCAAAAATGTTTTTTATTGTGTTAAATGGTAGCGCTTTTAGTGGCTGAATGGGTCACATAAACTCATAATCTACAACATACATACATACATATGGACTTATAAGCAACGGCATGACCCCAGTGAATTTATTGTGAACTTAAAAACCAACATTCATAAATTATTGTATGCATCGTTACACCCCTAATAATCATGTTTTATCGTAAATATTGCCACTCAAAGTTTAATCAAAGGGGTACAAATGAATGTGATGGGAAGTTGGCTTCGACTGGGGTTAATTCCAGTGTTGAGTTACTCAATCCATCTCCCGAGTGTTGGGGTTCAAGACCTTCGTGGGTCAGATATAAATTGTCCTGACCCCTTTGGGGTAAAACACAAAAAGCCGTGTGCAGTGACTGGCTCGGTTTCGGGCCCATCCACCGATGATTGCACGCGGAAAAAAATAACCCCCAGCTTAAAATTGGTGTTTGCCCACGAGTTGGCCCGTACCGCTTGCCCCTGAAGTGGTGTCCCAAATAAGCGGAAGAGCGAGTGGCTCGCTATAATGGGAAGGTTTGAAAGTTCAAATCCTGTTAGGAGGTCGACTCGGTATCAAGGTGCCCTACGGAGAGACCTGTCCCCCCCCCCGCCCGACCATAGGAACGTGGAATTTCAACCACTGGCTGTAAACAGCAGATGCGTGTTACCTCATCCTTGGCGATTGGATGCCCGTGCAAAAGAGATTTATCCCATCTGAAGGGATTTAACAAATGTATTGTTTTAACAAATGTATTAAAATCACGCTGCATGAAATAAACCGTCAGGGGTGGATTTAAACGGGCACACGTGCACTCTGGTAACTTGGCAGCGTGGTTGGCGGATCATTTAGAGATGGAGTTGATGTGCCTCAGAGGCCTGCGCATAGGACGGGCAGTACAGGAAGTAGGTTCAGACCTACATGTACGAAACGTACGGTTGAGCTTTGGTCATGTTGTTGTCTATCCAGAGCTAAAATATGACGTCGAGAAAGGAAATGGTCAAACATCTCATGCAGGACGTTCATAGAATACTCAAGAGTTTAATTAAAGTACCTTTCTTTATTTTGTCTTTGCAAAAGAGGCAATGGTGTTCCATGTGTCCCGATGGGTTAATTTGATTGAAGGATACAGTAACATATATATGCAGTGCCTAAACACAGCAATCTAAATGGCTATTCCTATGTGTACGTGCCACCACCTACTGATTGCTTAGTTAATCTTAACAATTAGCAATTCCCATTATGCTCACGGAAGGTGATGCAGAGAGTGTTGTTATTTTTTTCCCCACCCTTCCTACGTCCCACGACCTTATTTTCTCTTGCGTTAATGCAGCCCTCCACTGGCCACTTAGTTAATTTTAACAATTAGCAATTCTACAGCCCCACAGTGGGTCCAGATTCCCGGCATTTCGCAAGCGCACCCCCGCAGTTGCTATGGAACCGTTGACGGCTTGCACTCCGATCGCACGGGCAGATCGTTGCTGTCATCGTCATCTCCCATGGTTCATCCACTGCTGGATGAAGGGCTTCCTCGCTGCTACATCTCTCCCTCTTTGTTGTCCTCTCGGCTGCGAATGCCTCCGCTGCGTTCGTATTCGGTCACGATTTGCGTCCGTCAGCCAACGTCTCTGCTCGAGACGTGGCCTGGTTAAGTCCTGCCTGCTTTATTTAACACTCACGAGAATGTCCCTAATTTGCATTTGTTCCCTGATTCGTGCGTTCCGCTTTCCCTCTCCAAGTGTAATTCTCAGCATGATCGCTGCCGAGGTGCATTAACGGAGTCACTTGAGGAAGCCTCCGCTATTACGTCTCGGGCTGTTACATACCGAGGCGCGCCACAAAATTACTAATCACCCTTTAGCTGCCCAATGTTTCCCTCCTATTTCATCCACGTATCTGGTAGCGTACAGCCGTTTTCAAATGCTGTTTATTTGACGTGGTCAATGAATCTTGCGCGTATCATTTATTGCCTTGTCAACACTACTCGTGCGGATATAGAGGTTTAGTTTTTTTCTTGACGGAATCGACGCAAATGTGCCAAGTGCCACCGTTAAATAAGGGACGTTTATTTTACGTCTTGGTGAGCTCATGAATCTACATGTTATATCAGGCGTCGTTTGTGATCGTAGCATTGCTAAGTAATCCCTTCATCGTCATCCAGACAATTACTGGACATCTGTGAAAAAGAGCATCGTAGCTCATCGGATTCCTCTTCCGGTCTCAGTGAAGATTCGGATTCTGAGCAAAAGCAGCACAGGAGTAAAGCAGCGCTAAGCACAAGCGGCCTATTACAATGGGTCCTGCGGTGCAATGAATGAGACTTCAGGGCCACAATTCACGGGGTGTTCGTGCTCACACAACAGGAAGGATCGGCTGAACGGCATATGCACGTTTTATTTTTGTTAAGCACGGGCTATTGTTCGCTCGAGGTGAATGGCTAGGGCTCAGGTATTAACGTGTGGGCATTTGCTGGGCGCGCTAAAAGAGGAGAGGCTTTGTGAGCGATGAGACCAGCGGGGGGAGCCTTGGCGGAGGGAGCGGCAGTCCACCTTCCAGCTGGCACAGCTCCCTCGAGCGGCGCGCAGCGATTGAGCCGCCCCCTCCAGACTCGCGACGCGGGCGACGTGGGAGATGCGGGTGACAGGGCGATGCAGGTGACACGGGCGACACGGGCGACACGGGCGACACGGGCGACACGGGTGACACGGGTGACACGGGTGACAAGGGTGACACGGGCGACACGGGCGACACGGGTGACACGGGCGACACGGGCGACACGGGCGACACGGGTGACACGGGCGACACGGGCGACATGGGTGAAGCAGACAACGCGGGTGACACGGGTGACGCAGGTGATGCGGGCAACACGGGCGACGCAGGTGATGCGGGCGACGCCATTGACATGGGCGATGCAGACACCATCCTTCGTGCTGCCTTTACGAAGACTGTAACCAGTGCCACTTTTGGACGATGCCGCGACAGGTTTTTGTTTTTTTTCTCCAACGGCTTTCGGACAAGACTCAGGCAAGGGCGAGTTTGCTGGTTATGGTGTAATAATATATTTTTTGTCCCGACTGCAAGTGCCATGTTCGCAGTGATTGCGTGTCGCCTCCGCAGGCTGTGGCTGGACTGTGTTCACACGATGTTCCTCCTCGTGTTATGAATACGCTTCAGGTTGCTGTGCATGGGCTGCAAGGATTCCTTTTCACTGGGAGGTTGACCGACGCATGTGTTTGTGTGCAGTCGGGATTGAATGGGGTTGCAGTTACAAAATTCTGTACGCTTGACCCACTGTCGTTACACGCACCGCGGTGGCAATATGCTATCTTCCTCGCCTGATATACACGAGGTCGTAGGTTCGATCCCAACCGTGATGCTGGCTTTATATTTAGAGTTTGCGTGTTCTCCCCGTGGTCGCGTGGATTTTTCTCCGGGTCCTCCGGTTTTCCCCCCCAAATTTAGAATCAACGTGCGTTTAGAGTATTTCGTTGCTATACATTTCCACGTGATAAGCCACTTCGTTGAGCTATCATTTGTGACCAGGTCGCTTCTGAAAAAGAGGCATCTCGGTGGGCCTTACCTAGTAAAATAAAGCAAATTTTTAGTTTGTTTGTTAGAGTGCAGATATCTTACGGAGGGAACGTCATCAGGATTGGTGCAATCACACCTCCGGTTGGTGTGGTTGGCTGTGTATGGTGCGAAAGAAGTTCATCACACGATCTCCAACCCTAAATTATCAGGATGACACCATCGATGGGGCTTGCCTGTCTTTACCGCATGCGAAAGCAACATATGGAGATTATTATCTGAACAAACAAGCAAAAACGATCTCACGGTACAATTTCTCCCCATAATTGCGAATCAAATAAGGTATGCATAAAATGCACTGACAATTATACCCATTAACCTTGCTTTTCAAATTGCACAAAAGCAATGCTTTCTTCTACAAACAGTTTACACAATGGTCAGCCACAGTAGAACCCCTCTTAACGACGGTAATTGGTTCCACGAAACCGTTTGTGAAGTGATTTGGTCGTTAAGCGAGAATAGAAAATACATGTCAAAGGCTTAATTCGTTCCAATAGCATCGAATGTAAACAATGCCCCAACGTTCATGAATGGACGTCGCTGATTGGCCAAGGCCTGGTCAGACCACTTTGGAGCTCATCGATTGGCCGAAATTAGCAGTTGCGTACTCGTCATAAGCCCGTCGTTTACAGGGGATTGGTCTGTAAGCGAACACTGTGGGCTCGATGGAGGCACTACAATCCTATACACTACACTATACACTACACTTTCCACTACACCACTATACACTATACACTACACATTGGGCTCTATGGAGGCCCGTCATTAACGGCGGGGGTCGTTCACAGCGCTTCTCCTGTACTTGAATACTTTATGTAAGTAAATAAACGAAGTGGGTCCTCACCCCCCCCCCGCACCCCGAGAGAATGTGTCCCACCCTCACTGTGGTGGTTTGGGGGGGGACGCAAACTATACACAACTAGCTTTTTTGCCCGCCCAAGGTCGGGTGTATATTGCAGTAAATCTGCCATATTCAAGAGGAAAATTGTTCAGCTCATGATTATTAATGAAGGGGGGGTTGCCCCATGTGGAGTGACGTCACCCGCTAACGGTTATTGTGGAGGGGTGCGGCATGCGGAGTGACGCGACCCCCTCCCTCATGGTTATTGTGGAGGGGTGCGGCATGTGGAGTGACGTCACCCGCTCATGATTATTAATGAGGGGAGGGGTGCGGCATGTGGAATGCGCGACCTTCTTGTGCGTTAGTGTCAATTTCCACGCGGGCATGAATATTAATGAAAGGGGGGGGGGGGTGTTTTGCAGTGACGTCACGCACGGATGTAGTACTGTTCTGCGTAGATTTATTTTTTCCCGTCATTTTCTAGAAACGTCATGTTTGAAGTGACTTTGCGTAAACAATTATTTAATTCAGCTCGACCTTCCTCTGCGTTCGTGTAAAAATCCACCCACTCATGAATATTAATGAGGGGGGGGGGGGTGAGCCTCATGTGGAGTGACGTCACGCGGGGGGGTGAGCCTTATATGGAGTGACGTCACGCGGGGGGTGGGCCTCATGTGGAGTGACGTCACACACATTCTTGGCTCATTATAGTAGTAAAATGACAGAGGCTGTGGACCGCGTGAGATGTGGAGCTGTCCCTGGTGCTGAACGCGAGCCTCGCGAATGAATTCATCGGAGGGGTTAGGGGGCGGAGGGGGGTGTTTGCTTGCGAGCATCGCAGTTTTGCAAATTAGCTGCGGTAAAACGTTATTGTGAAATGATCACCTAATGAGACGCGTCGCCCGAACCTGTGATTAACCCTAGAGCTCGCATTAATTCGCTGGTGTTTGTGCACAAAATAGCCACGATGCACAAGTAAGAGCCATAAGTTACAGGAGCATGGTCAATTGGTGCGGCCTTCCTGCGGTGATCAGACATTAGATGTGATTTATCGCGGATAATTATGATTGCCAGTCACTGATTGTGATTTGTGTCTGACTCTCAACCACTTCTGCAGGAGACTCGAGATGGAAATGTCCAGTGAAGCTTATGAAGGATAACCAAAGCGTGTATTTATCGTAACCTTTGCGCTGTAAGAAATGAGCAAATGCCAAACGTACTCATTTATTTATAGACGGCTGCTTCATGATTCATTCGTGATTTGGCATGATTTCTCAGGGAATTAAAGCTGAGAGATTCTTACAGGAATCATATTTGATTCCTACGATTCAACACCGGACTTTTCATGTCTCACCTGAAGACGATTGCTTGTGTTGCGATCGAAACGTCGTGTTTTTTGTATTATTTTTCTATCTACGTGACTTTACCGAAAGACCCAAAGAATATTAATAATCTCATCCATGCATGTACACGAGTGAGCATCTGTGCGTGCGTGTACGCATGTCGTCTGTGTTGCGGGTGTGTGTAACGAGGGTAATGAGTGGTGACGTGGTCCAGCGGTAATGAGTTTGCCGCTTGTCGGGGCATCACGGCGGTTAACTCCCTCGCCTGGTATACAGGAGGTCGGGGATTTTATCCTGACCCTGCCACGTGCTGTATATTTTGAGTTTGCATGTTTTGTCCGTGGTTGCATGATTGTTCTCCAGGTCTTTCAGTTTTTACCTCCACTTGTAGAATCGACGTGCGTTCACAGTAATTGACTGATATAATTGTCCACGTGATGAGCCAGTTTGTCGAGCGATCATTTGTGACCAGGTCGCTTCTGAAAAAAGAGCTGTACAGCTGAGTGAGCCTTACCTAGTAAAATAAAAAAAAATTGTTCAGTTTTTTTGTTTAGTTTTAGTATGCCTATCACGGTATTTACGAGTCGCGCCACCATTAACTCCACGATGTACTTCCACAGACAGCACAGTTGAAGCAAAGTGTCGAGAGGGACACGGGGTAGACGTCTGGGCCGCGGTGTTCGAATCGATTCCGGTAGGAAACCCAAGACAGACTCATGACTCACAGAGAAGAGATTAGTTGTTAGTTCACGGTTCGAATCCAGTGGCTAACGACGTGGGGCGTGTATTAACTGTGACATTTTTTTTACACGTTCCTTCGGAGTGGGCAGGTAGGAACATGGTTGGACAGCGCATTCGTGCACGACAGCCAGACAACTCATACCTGGTGGGCAGTGTGGAAGCTGTTACTACCTGTATAAGTGTAGTGTATCGTGTCGTGTATAGTGTAGTGTGTAGGTTAAACGTTGAGTTTTATAAGGGCACCACGGGGTGACCCACCCAGCCCCCTCCCCTTGCTTAGGCCCCTCCAATTACCCCCCTCCCTTAGGCCCCTCCCCTGACCAATCCCCCATTTCCTTAGGCCCCTCCACCTGACCCCCCCTCCCTTAGGCCCCTCCTCTGAACCCCCTCCCCCCTCAGGCCCCTTTCATGACTCCCCCCTTCCTTAGGACCCTCCCCTGACCCTCCTCCCTTAGGCACCTCCCCTCTCCGTACCCGGCAGTAGGTCTCCACCAATCAAAAAGCTGTTTGTAAGGTCTCCACCAATCAAAGAGCTGTGTGTATTATATATTTATTTATGCACGACAGACAGACAGACAAACAGACAGACAGACAATTAATCCCTGGTGGGCAGTGTTGAACATTGTTCTTACCTGTAAAATGCCGTGTGCTTGACGGTGAGCGTTCAAGGCTCCCCTGACGTCGCTCGCAAGCTCCAAGATGGTTGCATAACGGCGCTGTGGTCGCAATTTTGAAAAATCGCCCACAGACGACTCCGACGAGCGGTGGCTGTTTCCGTTTTTAGCAGGCTCGTTTCCGAGTGGAAGTCAGATTGGTGTATACTCGTGCTTATGTTAATAATGTCAGACCAGTATGTCTCAAATCTTGGGTTCAAGTCATGCATAGGACAGGCATACAAATAGGCATTGGCTAGAGGCCGATCCGCTCGTGAACTCTAAGAAATGTACTGTTTATAAGTGGATTCATTTAACTTGGTTACTTGACTGAGTCTCATTGTCCGTGTGTCATGTCCAGCCACGTGCTAGAGCTGATGTTTGCTTATTCTGATACGACTATTTATATTATATCCTAGGGCAAGCACGTTTTTGCCGTACAATTTTGCGTGAGATTAATTTGCTCTCAGTTCCATCGTGCACATTTGCTCATTTTTCTTGCTTGCTTTTCACGAGTAATTCACGTTTCTAACATTGCTTCGTGCGACCATTGCACGGCAATTTTTATTCTATCCAGCAGCAACGGGTTTTTTTTCGTCCCCTTTCGTGCACATGAGCCCAAGTAGTTTCTGCGGTTCCCCCGCCCGCCCCTGAGTGCAATGTTACAGCAGCTGTTTTATCCACGTTAGCCATGTGAACACACAATTGGTGTGAAGCGGTACAGCTGTGAAAGCCAAATATAGAAAGCACAATGGTTACATTTTGCAACCCCCCTGACTCCTTGAGTTTACTTTTTGCCGATTGAAACCAACCCTGTTTCTTAAATCGAATGGCCCTTGTGTGGCTGATGTGTATCTAACGGGCACTTAACAATCTGCTGGCTGGTTGGCCAGCAGTGGTAGTAAGGCTTCGGCCTATCCATAAAAACAGAAAGCACGTTGCACAAATCGCCTCCATTTTTTGCACCTTTCATGGTCAAGCCCAAAAGACACTTAAAAGATGAACACTGACGCTTGCACACCGTCTGCATCGGAATCTCCTGGGTGTGACGCTCGCAATGACTCCCTTAGCCACCAATAATTATTATCAATGTCACCTGCGCTGTGTCTGAAAGCACCGCAGGAACCCAAAACGATCATTGGGGCGAGTCACAGGCAAAGAAGAGTAGGCAGCAAGCTTAAAGCTGAGCCAGTTCTCTACGTATGTATGTTTAAAAAAAATCCCACGATACGTAACCAACCGTGCTAATCGGAGGTGTGCAATGCCCTGGATTTTGAAGGTGCACATTTTTTAATGGAACAGGCCGACGATAGTGAAACGAGTAAACCGGTGAACTGACGGGCACATTCACCGTTCGCCGTTTGCATTTTCAGAATCAGGATCTTTATTTATCCTGGAGAAATACAGATGAGCTAGGAAGCTCTTTTGCACAGATGCCACCCAGTCTTTCGATTATTGCGGTTTCCTGTATGTTTCCGTGAGCAATTACAAAATAAACTCTTACTGCAATAAATTTGACGTTTATGGCCAAGTAGTATATCCGTTGTAAGAGAAGGAGATTTTTTTCCCCCAATTCAAGTTTAACTATTAAAAAAATTGCGTGCAAGGTGTTTACGTGAATAATCTGTGCAATACTGGGTTCCCACCTATGTTTTTCCCCCCACCAAAAGAGACCACAAACCACAATATTGTCAGTCTCTCGTCCTGTTCAAAACATTCTGAGCCGAACTGGTATACAAAGAACCACATTAAGTTTCCCTCTTGAATAATGCATTTTTTAAAATATATATTTATCCTGAAGCTTTTTGAATTCCCTCCAGCAAGATCCTTATTCTTCCAGCCCATTCAGATACCCCTGCACAGCATCCTTCAACCCATCATCATCATCACCATCGACATCACCATCATGATCATTATCACCATCATCATCATCATCATTCTTAAAATGCTATTCATGTAGGTGCTCCTCCAATGTGTGATTTGAGAAGACGCATGATATTTGAGAGTTCTTCGAAGTGTCCATCCCTGACCAGTGGCATTTGCAACCCTTGCAGTGTGCGTGCGTGCGTGTGTTGAGGCTTGTGTGGAGCGGTGGCGCAGCGGTTAGCGCGCTGTGCTCTGAACCTTGCGACCCGAGTTTGATTCCCGCTCACGGCCACCAACACCAGTGACGATTGAACCGGTCCTGGGCCTCCCCTAGGTCGACTCCGCCTCAAATGAGTACCTGGTGCAGTGTGTAAGCATCGCCACTGGGGAGACAAAGGCGGTCAGGCTTGGTGCCGGCCACCCACCCCCACGTGTTCCGTGCCAGCCTTCATAGGTGCTGCTCGCTAACAGCACTTGCCCCAACAGTCTGTTAGGGCTATACCGGGGGGGGGGGGGGGGATCTTTGTCTTTGCTGAGGCTTTGGGATGGCTCCATCAGCTGGATCAGCCAATCGTAGATTGACTACTTGAACGAGTCTGCATGTGTGACATGAAGTAAATTTGCACCACACCTTTTCAGCATCCCCCGAACACGTTGCAACATGATGCTTCCTGCCTGCAGAGCACCCTCATTTGGATGAATTACTTTGTTGAAGAAAGTTAGATGTTGCCACCGCGTGAACTGCCATTTATACGCAGGGGTCTTAGAGCGGTAAATCCCTGGTCTCATTACCGGACGTAAATCGCCTCTTAAACTTGTGCAGTTCTGCCTTAAACCAAGGTCAGGGTCGTCATGAGAATGCTATTATTATTATTATCAGCTGCTCCGGGACTCTTGATGTCGTATCCTGCGGGCGCAACACCACGGCACACGCCTTGTTCATTCCCCAAATGATCGCATAGGGCCGTGTCAGCCCGTGCCAGCCCACGCCAGCCCGCGCCAGCCCACCCCAGCCCGCGCCAGCCCGCGCTAGCCCATGCCAAATTCCCTGAGGTGTCAGCGAATTCCACAGCGGTGCCACGGCGGTCTGTTACCGAAACCTCGGCTCGCACAAAGCCTCGGATGTTTTTACTCGAATTTTTTTTTCTGCTGCCCACCTTCTTCAGTCGCTGAATCTGATGGTGCATTATTCTCTTTTCTCACCTCCCCCCACCCTCCACATGTATTTTCCACCTGCATTTGAACGTTTCCAGGCCACTAAGCATGACTACACGATGCTTGATTTTTCTGATTCATTTTTTGCGTCCACCGTCGTCCACCTGCAATAGCCAAAGCGTAAATAAATAAACATCAAAGCAATCCATAATATTGTGAGTTGGCTGAACAAGGCCTATAAATAGCAACGACATCAGTGGTCACTGGTATTTCCTTCCATATGAGGGTCAGATTTTTCGTAACCTTTTCGCTTAAAAAAGCTTTTGTAATCCTGCGTATCTCATTTTAATAGCCAACTACATATGGGTTTTTTTTTGTCAAGCATGCCTAGAGTTGTGAAAAGGCACGAGTTGCAAGCAAGGCAGTGGTCGGTGCATAACAGAGCAAATATAACTTTTTAAAGAATAATACAAATATACCGGTCACTGCAAAATAAAATAGCTCTGTAAATCATTTGCACTTGTACACAGTTTTGTTGTGGACTCCCCCCGAGTATTTTCTAATAGTGCTGTGAGCGATTTTATGAGATTAGAACATTCCCATCCAGGACTCAAAGCAAGCAGAAGAGGTCTAGAGACGATTTGTTCCACAGAACAAATGTTGAGCTTCCTCGAATTGCCTCTTGTACATCACTCCTCAGTGCACTTTCACCAAATGACCCGCGAGGAGCTTTTGCAATGACAATCAAACCCCCCAAAATTCAAATTCTCAGTACTTGAAATTATCCTAATTAAATGGACAAATTTAAACATTCAACAATGCCTCTTTTTTTGGTGCAGGCAATTGGTGGTCGGGTCGAAGCATGTGACCGCCGATGCTCTGCAACCGACAACTTCTGTTGTCTGCTGATGCCGACGGGGCCGGGACACCTGTGGAAATGTCCGTTGCGTCTCGCCGCGTTTTTCCTGCTTTACACGTGTCCAACGAGTGAATGCGTGAATTGCCTACGGGGGGAGACTCGCTGGATTCGATGACACGGTGATCGTGACAGCGCTGGCTGGGTGTTCTGACATGGCATTGGCTACGCGAGCCTTCCGGCCAGCTCATTCCGAAGCAGGTTTACCCCTCAAATGGCATTCGTGCATGGTCCAGGCGTGCCATGGAAGCTCACCGATGTCGGAAAGTGGGGGGCTGTGATCCAAATTTTAAAGCCGTCCTTTTAACAATCCCCTGCCGCTTTACCATAATTTGGTGTCGTTTCGGCGTTACAATTTGCTTACTCAGCGTGCATCTTTCTATCTAGATCGTCATCGTTGGCCCTGATTAATCCACTTCTGCATGAAGGCTCCCCCAAGCCACCTTCTCTCTCTCCCAGGCTTCCGCGATGTAATAATTTTACTTTGCACCTGCGATTACGCATGGCAGCATCGGCCCCCGACTGAAAAAAAGTGACAGAACCCTCCTGAAAAAAGAGTTCTTGAGACTTTGAGGCTCGGTGAGGCTTTCCTGGGTCAAACAAGCATTATGATGATAATAATGGTTTAGTCCACTCTCGGTTATTACTAGCTTAACATTCAAACTGCGCATGGAGGGACTGAGTGATGTCGGTCCACCCTAACCTGGCAGGAAGGAAGGGTAAGCAATTTATATAGAGCGCTGCTGCATGTCTGGCAGAGCGTAGCAGAGCGTGCTGTCCTTCGGAAGGGGACATTTATCCGCCTGTTCTTGTCTGCTCGTAGACATTAATCATTGGTCTCACAACACTTTACAATGGAAGGCCACTGCGTGCCATTAGCATGGCCAAATTGCGAAGTTGAGCCCACCATGTGTCATATCACTCCACTGACAGTCAAGGCCTGCAATCGTGCAGTCTATCTGTGTGCCGCTGTTCCCACACCGTACGGCGTGTCCATTAAGGTTGCGTTTTATTGCGTAGGAATACATACTGCCCGTAGATTTTAAACTGCTGTAGTTAATTTGTGTACGGGCCTCGTATAATGATACACAATTTATCATTTATATAAGCTGAACTTGCATTTTGCTCATTAAAAAAGTCAACGTACGGCTGCGTTCATCAACTCCCATTTCCCTTCCTCGCCGTCAACCTTGATCCAGAAATTAAACTTCGTTATTTATCCTGCTGGAAAAAAAATAGGCAAACGGTGAGGTGGGTTGAAGTGGTCAAATTTTTGGCCCTGACTCCTAACTCTGTCATCTACCTCTGCAGTACATCGTTGGACCTGAGCGTGACAGAGGAGTTGTCTGGCATCCCAAATTGACAGTCCTGAAACCAGTGGTTGACATTCCACGTTCCGATTGCGAGGGGAGTATTATCCACGGGACGATCACGTTTCGAGTTTTACACCAAACAGCGCCGCCTCACCGCCATCATTATTGTCATCGGTCGTCATGATCACTCAACTGCGGTGTGGAAGGGGTGATGGATAATAGTCAAGAATAGTTGTGCGGCGTGCAGCCAAGGAATGGAACGCGTCCCGAGAAAATACGTCCGCCAAGTAGATGGAGCGATGGCATCGGCTAATGTGAAGGTGCTTAGTGGATTTTCTTTTTTAAACGAAGGATCCGTTAGAGGTGGCGGCGGCGGCAGCAGAGGCTTGGGGCAGGCCGAAATCCAGCGGCGGATTGAACACGGTTGATGATGATGATGAAAATGGCTCACACCAACGTGGTTGTCAAAGTGTCTCCGTGATGGAAAAACATAAAAGCTTTTACCCCTTTCGGGCAGTAACACAGGAGGTGTTAAGATGTCCAAAACACCAAAACGGACACCTATTACAAGGCATCATCGAGGCTGCATTAGCCACATCAGGGAGCAGGGAAAGTATGAGAAGTACGACTTGGATTTGTATTGAACGAGAAGCTGAGGTTAAGGGTCAGAGAAGCTGGAAGGGCCAGAGAGGTGAGAGTTGTGATTGGGGGGGGAATTGCTCTTGAGAATTGTGTCCCAAGGGTTGACCCTGGCTGGGATTTGAACTCGGTCGTACATGCTGTACTGTTGTGCATTATGTACAACTAGCTTTACTACCCGGCTTCGCCCGGGACTTGGATTCACCACACCCGGCCGCCTTCGTCTCCCCAGTGGCGATGTTCACACACCACAGCAGTTACTCGTTTGAGGCTGAGTCGACCTAGGGGAGGCCCAGGACCGGTTCAAATAATCGTCACCGGTGGTGGCCGTGAGCGGGAATCGAACTCGGGTCGCCGGGTTCGTAGCGCAGCACGCTAAGCACTACACTACCGCTCCCCCCCCACACACACGCGCGCACGTCCATAGGTACACATACACGCGCTTGCTGCAGACACACGCAACTTTCAGGGTGCGTACGGCAGTAAACGACTGAAATAAAGCAGCAATGCTGCGTGAAGAACGCCTTAGACCTGCAACACATTTGTGTTTCTCTTTACCCGCGACCAGCAGGCACACTCCGTTACGCTTCCACACACGGGTCACATGACAGATGTGACGTCACAGCTCACTTGCCGTGCAAAATATCTGCATTATTGAGCTTCCCCCCCCAAAAAAATACAAAAGTCTGTTTTTATAATTTTTGCATGGTGTAAAGTCTGGAAAGTACCCACATGGCAAATTTCAAGTTTGTTGCATGTTGGGAAGTACGCTAAACATTTTGAACAGACATACATAATCACAAATTTCCCTTTTATATGTATAAATAATGCACAACAGTATAGCACGTTTGTCTACGTACGGTGCAAAAGAACATACATAATATTACATGTGTGTGTTGTAAATTTGCGTGTGTATTATATTGATGGATAAAAATATGCATAATTGATTTCAATGTTGATGATTTAACCACAAGATGTTGTCTCAACGGTGTGCTTTGGAATGTTATGTATAATTGGACAAAGATGGAACTTCAACTCGGTGGAATGTAGATACTTACAGATAAAAATGTAGACAAACAATTTACAGCGATTTGTCAATTCAATTCTGGATGAAGGAATCCTGATGCTAATGGCCATACTTCACCGTGCTAGTCGGTACGACTGGTACGGATATTTCTCTCCACCCATCTTAGCTTTTGGCCTGGAATCAAGCCCTGGAAGCCGGGTATCATGGTGCAGTACTTCTAACCGCTGCACAACTGCTCTGAACCATACATATGTACAGTTGATCATCGATTATCCAGTGCCCGATTATCCGGCGGTCGTGAGCCAATCACCGCTCCAAAGGGTGTACTGGTCCGGCGATCGGCACCATGTGCGTGACAAGAAAAGAAGCTATGCTTGATTTCGGTGTGAAATATTATATACGGTACAATATACACTTCATATAACAACAATTTAGACGCTGTCTTTCCGACAGACCTGTTCTTCACCTGAGGGCGGCTGCTTGCGTTGTGGCCGAAACGTCGTGAGAATTATTTTATGTTTTATTTTTATTATTTTCCTTCTACGTGACTTTACCGAAAGAACCAAGAAGATGAATCCCTGCGGTCACGAAAGCTTTAATTCGAAGTTCATATAACAACTTAAAAAATTAAAATATTGCACGTATATAAATCACTGCATGCAGAGTCTTCAAGATCGGATAGGTAACAACGGTACAGTACATAGAGTAACTTTTTAAAGTAGGATGTTTATTTTTGTCTATTTATATGTTCATGCCAATTTCACATTGCAAACTAATTTAAAACCCTAAAAAAAAACATACACACAACACCTCAAAACATAATGTCATAAAGAATGTGTAAAAATGAGCTATTTTAAATAATCATGCGATTATCTGGCATTTTAAAAAAATCCGGTGCCCCCTTCCCTACGAAGCCACTGGATAACCGATGATCTACAGTATGTATGTTAAACTTCTTTCGCACCATATCTAGCCAACCGCTCTAATCGGAGGTGCGAAATTATGAACAATTATCTGTTCAGAATAACCTCACTGATTCTCCAACACTCTCATTCAGGAGAGCCCTTTCAAACATTTGGTTGGCCAAGTCCATTGAAGGAGTCATTTTCATATTGCCTGCAAATCGTGTACATGTGCCTGTGTATGTGCAAAGTCGGCACAATACAATACGCACGTTTTCATTTCTATAAATGCCTCTTTCATATCTCTCCTGATTCTAATCGTCCGCAAATTTAAGGCCGCGGTAGAGATATGAATTTTCTCCAAATACGGCAAGATGTGCTTTATCCGTTTTGATGAAAGCGGGGCAACACATGCGCACTAATTTGCCGTTCCCTTAATGAATAAAAAAAAAGGCAAGCAGCAGAGGCAAATGTGTCGACACAAAAAAAAAGATTTTCTGTGACCGATATACGCTCAGCAATTCCTGTCCATGTTCTGAGTCTGCTGATCAAGCTGAAATCTTGTTGGGCTTGAAAATTCCCTGTGGGCGGCCCCCTTGGCAACGAGCGGTTTGCCATCTAAATTGATGGCTCTGCAGGCCAGATAATGAAGCAGCATTTGCAAGTGTTGACACTGAGTGAGGGTTATAATTAGTTTCTACCTGCATCGTATGCAGGAGAGCTTGTCACGCGGGAGGGAATTCTCCCGGGGGTAAAAGTGTTTCCCCCTGAACCTTGCGGGTGAGTGATGGCGTATGTACGTACGTTTCGCACGTATATCGAGTACAGTACCGTGTTATAAAGAGTCAGTGATTTCTTGCACAAATGGGCTATTTGAGACCGAGCTTATCTTTTGTTTCCAGCCCTTGGCCAGTGGCGGAAAATTGCACATTCATATGTGCAGGCGAGTCTCTATAATAGGCCCAACCTGCTTTTGACTTCGTCACAAAGTGGTAATCTATTTATTGACCCTGGAGGGATGATGGGCTGAGTCGGGGCCCCCTCCAATCAGGATTTTAAGTTGCATCCTTCCGGGTTCAATGAACGTGCAGGTTTTTTCGAAGCCAATATTGTTCTTTGACGTAGATTTTTTTCGGTTGGGCCACGTAATTAATTTGTTTAATCGTCGCACAGTAGAAGTACCTTCGCGCTAAACATGTGACCTCTTGCGGAGAGCGTTCGCGTAGACTGCTGTTTGCTGCCATGCACCGGAGTGATTTGTTCGATTTAGCAGATCACGGGGCAGGGAGAGGAAAGGGGCTGGGTGACCACGGGGTCGGTCGCTCTTCCTTTGAGGGTCAAAGTCCACCACTTGGAACGTCGACCGCCAATTGAAGTGCGCAATTTGTTGTAGTTTGCGCGACTGGCCAAAATTTGTGTCATTAAGGGCCCTCCGCCATTCAAACAAATTAATCTGTATATTTCAGTGACATGCCGAGCGTTTATCTAAATATCAACTTTCCATGTTCTTGGGTCTTTCGGTAAAGTCACGTAGATAGGTTCAAAGAAAATAACAAAAAATACCAAATGACTACGTTTCGATCGCAACGCAAGCAATCGTCATCAGGAGAAAAAAAGAATCAACTTTCCACTTAAGCCTTGTGTTGTACCATCACCCTTCACGAATCCGCACTGACCAGCGTGGTGAAGTAACCAAACAAATTCAATGTTGACACGTGCGCAAGCGTTTAAGATGCCAGTTATTATTGTGCGGAGCTTAACGGTGAGTTGAATAACAATTCTCACAACCAAATGTGCCAGTTGGATACGATGTTTCGCTTGATACGAAATCCATCAAGAGTCATTGGGAGAAGATCCATGAAACCAGATGAAAATCCACGGAGTCAGAACAATAAGTAATAATTGGTGAGGTCTTATGTCCTGCCTGTGTCACGGTTTTTCCTCTGTACCAGGCTCTTATTGAAATATAATAGAAACATTTTTTCAAAAATTGGTAAGTTAACAGCTGTATTGGCTGTCAGGTGGCAGAGAGTCTTACGAACACAAATTTGACCGGATTATTGTCTTATTGACCCCAAATAGATATATTATCCTTCCGATTGCTATCTCAGTCACTCTTCTGCTGAATCACATGACCAGTTTACAGTACGTGAAAATAACATGATGATGTTCTTTAACAGTCCATAGGTGGATGGAGGCCCCTCCCCATGCTTTGTCCATCATACTCTTAGTTTTTTCGGTAAAGTCACGTAGGTAAAAAATGAAATTAAAATTAATAAAAAATAAAATAATAAATCACGACGTTTCGGAGCCAACACAAGTCTCCGTCATCAGGTGGGACCGTCACAGCCAGATTTGCTGTATCAAGTGAGGCAGGGATTCCAAGATGCAAGTTCTTAAATACAAGTTAAGGGGGAGGAGAGGGGGGGGAGCTTATCAGAATGTGGTCCATCGTGAGAGTTGTTTGACCATACCTCGCCACGTTGGTCAGTGTGCATCGGCGAAGTCCACATATCGTTTGCCGCCAATGTTTGCCGTTTCCGGGAATCGAACACGGGTTGCCCGGGTCCGCGTTGCCGCGCCATTTATCCACGACGTGAGGTCTCACGATTCACCGCCTCTGCGACCTGAAGAATTGGCCGTGACTTATAAAAGTGTGGCACCTTTGTGATAGCCTTGCACGATACGAACGAACGAATGAACGCTGCGAATACCAATTGCATTACATTACTATCGTTATTTAATTCTTTGAGACTGTTTTATGTAAATGTATATTGTAAGTTCAACAGCACGGTTCACTTGGACATAAAAGAGAATGCTGCTTAAGCGGTTTTTTGCGTGCCCATGTGCCTCATGCAATCACGGTCTCCAAATTTACCGCCATACATACTTGAGCCATTGCTGCTGCCGCTTGTATAAATTGTTCACCGTTCTCAGTGACTGCCTGATGTAAGGCGTCTCCGTTATTAAGCCTCTTTTCTCACGTGACATAATTTACAAAGTGCTGGCTCTGCTGACAGTATTGCATATACGTGCAATTTAACAACTGCTTAATGTTGCCACTTTATCTCTTTTGTGGCCATTTTATCACTAAAATACACTCGCACGCCAATATTATGTCCACCGACAGATGTTCGGATTGTCGGACCGGAATGCTGCACTTATTTCTTCCAGAAGTCTATAAAGAAGTGCTCTGGTTATGGCTGTACACAGGTTGTCCTCTGCATTTGGAGGGTTTAATGTTTCGCGGTTTGTAGTTTTTACGTATGTTTGCTTGCCACAAATGTACCACGATACCTTGCTGATCTCTTCAAAGAGCATAAACCATCGCGGGAGCTCCAGGCAGTTTGCTAACCATCGAACAAACACGGTCGCCACATCGCGCACGTTCAGGTGCTCTTCTGTGGCCATCTGGAACGCTCTTCCTTCCGATATTCGGAAACCACTGTAGCTGTGCACTTTGAAATCTAGTTTGAAAACGCATTTCTTTAGAACTGCTGTTTGTGTATTTTGTTGTCCTTCCCACGAACCTCCAATTAGCACGGTTGGCTATGTACGGTGCAAAAGAAGTTCAACATAGATACATATATATACATATATGCTTGACATGGCAAGTTGGCCTGTTCTTATCGCGGATCCTCCAGTCAGGCCGACCTGGCTTCATGTCGTCGGTGGGCCTTACTGAACGGATTCCGGATGCAGGGCAATCTGCGTGGCCAACCTCCACCGTTGGGGTCTTCATGACTACCCACGCTGCATCTGCGGCACTGTACAAACAACGTCCGTGTCGTTGATGACCGCCCGCTGACCGAGTTTATTGGAGGGCTGCAATGTCTAGACGTGGCGACCGAGGGCGCTGTCACGTGGATAGGTTTATTACCCACACAACGCTGATTGAATGAAGGCAATTGACCGGCTGGTTTCATGTGGTGATTTTTTTTACTAAACACATTTTTTTTATTTTACCAGGTAAGGCCCCACTGAGCTACATAGCTTTTTTTCAGAAGCGACCTCACCATCACGAATGATGCGCTCAAAATGGAGTGGCTTATCGCGTGGAAATTTACAGCAGCCCAAATGCTCTAAACGTGCGAGTATTTGCAAAAGCAATTTTTATTGCTCGTTTTAGGTAGGGTTGGGGGGGGGCAAAATCGAAAATGAAGAAGCCGACTGTGCGTGGTGGCAGCCATGTCATCGCTTATTTGCGCCGTGGCCGGCCTTAATGTGCACTCGCTAACGCCCACTCTTCTCGAGAGCGTGCGAGGTTTAACAGATTGGGGGTGGGGTGGTGCTTTGTGTGTGTGTGTGTATTCGTTAATAGGTAAGTTCCATGGAGAATCCAAGTCCCTTGTTGAGCCCTCGCGAGGCCATCTGAGCAACGCCGAGAGAGCGACCTCTGACCTCGCTCGTGGAGTCGCCGCCGCTGCTGCTGCCGGCTGCCAACATGGACATCAACTCGGCTGGCATGTCCAGGATCGATGTGCAGGAGAACAGCAAGCCGACCGTCAACTGCAATGGGAACACCGCCGGCATGCAAGGTGGGGGGGTGTGGTAGCCGCATCGGGAGGGCATCACTCAGCAGAACGCAAATAATTAAAGCTTCGGCGAAGGGGTCAGATCAACCGATACTCTTGCATCCGTTAACCCGTTCCGAGACGACTGCAAGTTGCAGGGTGGGGGTGGCTCTCGTTCACCGCTGAATCTCAGAACGCGCGAACGCTTTCGGCGTTCATTTTATTTCGAGAGGCGCGCCGGCGCCGTCGTTTCTCCGGACATTGTCAATCGCCGCAGAGAACTGTAGCGACTCGACCGCCGCGCTCTACGATGGCTGGCGACAAAACTGCCACACGCCCTCCCTGCATGGCCTTGTGGTGAGCCTCGGTACCGCAAAAGCTGTTTTAGTTTCGTCGTTCTTACGGAATTGGCAGAAAAAACGGGAAAGGGTTTACAACGCGTGGGGATGGGTGTTGAGCACTTTGTTTTCAATGAATATTTCAAATAAAGGCTGTAAATACAGTACAGCCGAGGGTTGCTGCGGAGGTGAACCAGGATTTATTTTCGATGCGCGTGCTAATTTTGTCATGGTTAATGTCGTTTTCTGGCCTCTTTTATTTATTCGGCGTTTTATGGATCGACAGACGTACAATCATTTTCACATTTTAAGTAAAACCATTGCCGACACTGTTACATTGAAATATTTCGCATGCGAGTATATCATTAACACATTGTGTATACATTTAGCACAGCTGGCTACCGACCAAGTGGTGATTTTATTATTTTCCACTCTTTATCTGCTTATGAAATGCTTTGCTTGCTTATTCATAACCCCCAATCACAGCGAGAAGTCGAGTTTCACAACTGCTTTATGGACGCACACTGTTGATTGCATACGGGGACGCATGCTGTTAGTTCAACGCGAGGTAACGTTATGCTGCATTTAATCGTGAAGCAAATATCCTACAGTTCCGTAAGGATAACATTATATGAGCCCAGTAGCCAGCGTGTGGCGTTCCAGAAAGGATCAGTGACCCATTTGAACATGTAATTCCTTCTGAAGGAGACTTTCTGCTCGGGCTGTCATTTAAAAGAGATGGTGAATGAGCGCGTGGGACAGGGGTGGGGAGAGAATCATGAATTACTTGCCGATCCGTTGCAACTGCCGAGCCGGGGAACCGAACTGGATTGCGAGTCTTGTGAGCCTAACGTACCAAGGCACCATTCCACACGAATCAATTATGTGGGGGTGGAGTGCTGACCCCCCCGAGATTCATCCCCGGCCACAGCTGACATCAGCGGGTGAGTGACATCTGCACCAGTTCTGAGCCCTCCCTTCGCCAGCCTCCATTGACCAGAGTGGTGAAGTATGTACGTGCGTTGAGGCGGTGTGAAGCACGCGGATTATGGTGCCAAAAAAAACCCCAATGACCGACTGAGTGTGCAGAGGAAAATGGGTGGGTATATTATTGTTAACTATATAGAAATGTGTTCCATTTTACACGGACACCTGATTACATTTGGATAAAATACATATTTTGTAAATTAGTGAATGGATGTTTATAAAACCTAATTTAATTACTGTCTATATATTTGGGCGGGGGGGGGCAGAGTGGTTTGTTTTATACTTTCATTGTGGTGCTAATCTGTCTATATAAATAAAGACCTTAATCTGTATGTATGTCTCTAAAACCTCCAGGGTATTTCCCGACAAGGTAGAAAGTTCAACTTAGGTACATGTGTAGCTTTTAGGACACAGACAACGTGAACAATATGGAAATCCGAGATTTTTCACTTTAAGGCCCCCAAATCTCGATTTTAAGCGCCCCATGAGCACGTTTGTGCATGGTGTCATTCAGAAATCGTTCAAAATATAAGATTGCGGGGTTTTTTCGTTTGATAGAGCGCTAAACAGCAAATAAAGTTAAAGCAAGAACCATTGTTCCATCTTTTATTATTTTTGAGATATTTCGGGTTGAAGCGTTGTTGAATGAAAAAAATACGTATATTTTTACGTTCAAATCTGAATAATTAGAAAACGGTAAAAGATAGGAGCTTCCCCTTGTAGAGTTTAAAATTCATGAATGGTTGTTTTGTCTAATAAAAAAACAATGTAATCTTTAAATTGAGCGGTTTCCAATGAATACGTCTTTTTAAAATATAAGAAGGTGAATCAAGTCTTCAACGAAGCATTTTTTTCGAAAAAAAAATTATTGAGTAATTGTTAGTGTCTGATCATAGATGAAAATTGTAAAAAATCATATCCGGTTAATTATTATATTTATTTAAAACCTTTGCCTGTAATTCATTCTGAAATGTTTCCAAAATAATTCGTTCAAATAAATGCAGGCTGCGACAATATTTCACAGATGCCAACATTCCCATGATCGTAATAAAAAAAGTCTCGTGAATTGATTTTGCATTGAATCTTTGCAACGACAAACAAATTCCCTCTACAGGACTGAATCATTTCATATTTAATGTGAATACAAATATTAACTTGAGAAAAATGTGTGCATCTTTTAAAATTGATTGCGCAATTTGGAATGTGATTTACATATCATTTGTGCTAAATTGTGTGTGCTCCAATTATTGGGAGCAGTGGCGCCAAGGTTAGCATACTACACAACAAACCCTGAGGCCCTACCACCAATATTAGTGACGAATAATTGAATTGGGGAGACAGAGGCGGCCAGGCATGGTGTTAGCCACACCACCTTCTAGTTTGCCGTACCGACCTTCATAGGTGCTCGCTAACAGCGCTTGCCCCAACAGCCTGTTACAGGCTGTTACAGGCTGTTGGGGGATCTTTGTGTGCACCAACATTCCATAGGGGTTGACCCCCTTTTTGAAATTGGCATGTGCAGCTACTTCATAATGAGTAAGTTCTATGTCAACCTGCGGACTGAAAAGGCATCATGCAGAGAATTTCAAAGCCATTCATTGTGAGTTTAATGACGAATCAAAAACCCTGACGGGAGCTGTCCCTGTTTGGCGCAACAAAACGCAGCAGCACCCAGCCTGCACTGGGGGGGTCGATGATTTCTGTGTACGATCGCAGGCGAGTCGTTTGCGGACAACTTTTCAAATTCGGCCAAGTTGGACCATGATGCCAACGTGCAAGTGGCCCTACTCGTTTTTACGAACCACGTCACAGGATCTCTAACATCCAATAGGAAGCAGACGGTGCATGCATGCATATGTTTCATACGCTCGCAGTATTAACCAGGGCACCCTGCAGGGTCATAAAACCACAAACAACAAGCGGGCAAATTAGCTACGGCTGGACGATGTCCATCATGATGCCCGAACAGCACCTGAGAAAGTAGCGGCCATAGAACCAAAGCGAGGCAGCCGGGGTGCCATCGTGTGTCGACGAAACAGACCCAAACCTCAGTCTGAGTTTACCTACAGGACACCCACGCCAGACACCTACAGTATATGCACTCCCAAATGAGTGGGTTTTTTTTGCTTCTGCCGGGATTCGTAACGCTACTTTGTACGCGTGCACGAGAGACTCCTTTCTCACCGTACGTAGCCAACCGTGCTAATCGGAGGTCCGGGGGGGAAAGGACAAAATCCCGCTAGGCGACAGACTCAGAGATGCGCGCACACACACCTGGTACGGAGCGGGTGGCCGTTTCATTTGCACTCTTGGAAGACCGGCTTATCCATTTCAAAGCGCCAATGTCCATTTTGACAACAGCGTCCGCTATCGAGGTTAACCGTGCCTGCCAGCGATCCCAACTGACATTGTCCTTTTGTGGCCATTGTTGCGCCACCATTGCAGGTTTGACACTTGTGTGGCAGATAATGAGACCCACAATGTGAAAACCAAGACGCCACCGGTGTGCCCTCTGGCTCGTGTATCTAGCTTACAGAGTATGCTACACTGTGTATAAGCATGTTTGGTTACGTACGGTGCGAAAGAAGTTCAGCATGCATGCATACATACACTAAACTGTGTGTATATAGGCATTTACAATATATATTTATAACATTCAGCACATTTGCCAAATAAAACTGAGGCCTGAAAATGAAAAAATAATAATAGGCGACGATTTGGGAAATGGCCCTCCATGCGAAAGATTGCCTTAATTGCGTATTTTTTTTCTTTCGTGAAGAAGGGCCATTGCTTGAAACGTCCCTTTAAGGCAGTGTTATTGACGAATGTGAGGGGGGGCAGGGGGGTCGTTGACTGTGCTTGATCATCACCGATGATTCGTTTTTACTTTTTGGACCTCTATATATAGATATGACGTGCCATGTGGCTCTGTCCTGAATGTGTACAGGAGTGATTGATTGATGGTTTGCATGCAAACATGCCCTGCCCTCTCATGCACCATGGCAGCGTTAATAAGTAGGCCTGTAATGTTGCCTCAATTCATCAATTAACGTCGACTCTAATGTCGACTGTGTTGGAATTGATGTTTTCCATTCGTATATGTGTTGCACGTAATGGGTTCATGTAATGTAACAAGCCCCTAAGTGTCGCCATGATGTTGAGAGGAATCGATTCGCAAATTGAACTGTGATCCTGAATCACGACAGTTAATTGAATCGCGCGGCGAGTGAATTTGTACCTACCTGATTTAACAGGTGCTCGCTAACAACCATTGCACCTTTCGCCGAGTATAACGTCAACCGCTATCGGGACGTTGACATCACGAATCTTTATTTAAAACATGTACTCTCCTGTTTCGCCAGTTCCGTTTCATCCGCCCAAGAGCGATGACTTAGGGCTTAAACGAACACCTTTTGCCCGTCAGCTGTCATGGGTTAGTCCCACCGATTCGGACATTTTTCTTTCGTCAGATGTCTCTCTACCTCATCAGTCGTCACGTGGAAGCGCAGTCCTGCAGCTTATCGCTCCTGACATTTCCTGGCGGTAGGACCTCCACGAACGAGGGGGGAACCTCTAGAGAGCCCCTCCAGAAGGTGTTTGGTCTACTCTTCCACGTGGGTCAGACGTGTTGAAAGAAGTGGGGGATACCCACACTTTACCCCACCGCATGGAATTTGCCGTTCGCCTCGCTGTGGTGAACCCATTAATGCTACTGGGCTGAGCAGAGGAAGAGGGGAGATTTTTAACGAACCTGACAATTCTTTCAACATCTTTCATACTGTGCTCCAAACTATAGTAACTCACATCCTCATCATTTCTTGCGAAGTTATTTTGTAAAAAAAAAGAAAAATCTTGACAACGTCAACGTATTATATTATCATGGCCACAGATATTTCGGAAACGTACTCTGTTTGGATCGCTTAACGACCTTGACCTTTTTGAAATGAAAATCTATTTTTGCTGAGCTGTGGTTGTCCGGGAATATTGCTAACGCCTATATCGAAGAAGAGTCAAATTTCGCAATAAATAAAAAGCCTCTCTGCTTTTAAAAGTGTGCCGTAAAACTCCTTTGCAAAACCCACGATTGGCATTAAATTAAATTCGCAATCGAGAAATGTACATGCCATCTCAGCCCGCACGAAAATTTATACTATACGTAGCCATTTGGAGGGACTGGTGGCGCAGTATTTGGAGCACTTTGTGCTATGAACCTGGTTCCCCCGGTTTGATTATTGCCCGTGGCTAATGTCGGTTGGCCGAGTGATGTTTTGAACCATTCGCAAACCCATACCTAGCGGGGTGTGGTAAAGTATGCTCATACAAAATGGTGTGAGAAGGAAGGCCTTTAATCGAGCTGTGGATTGACAAGGGGCTCTGAAGTTATGTAATGCCATATTTTGGACGGTAAATTCAACGTGATGGTTTGTTTGTGCAGCCATGCGGGCGAATGGACTGACGCAGGCAACGCACTGCACTCGTGAACCCAATTTAGTCAATGGTGGCGGCTTGGTTTTGAACCTGGGGAATCGGCAGTGCGTCTCCGTTCGACAACCTCTGACAGCCACCCCGTCATCCCTCACACTTCATCATTATTAATCCTACGTAACATTTGTCGAGCTATGAAGGAGGTGACTGAAATTCCTTGAAACTGTGCCCGGTTAATATTGCAGCGACGTTATTGTTCCAAATCGCCGTACAACGAGCTTGTGTCTGACCTAATTATTTTCTGAATTCCTCCCGCAAAATGTTTTGAATGGCAGCGAAAAATTCACCGCCCCCTTAGCAAAATTTGCAAGCGTGAATACTGCACGCTTAAACGAAATCCGCTAGACAATATTCGTCGCCTTTCTTAAGATCGTTGCAAAAAAAAAAGAAGCCTTTTCACTCATTCCACATCAGTTTTTCCTCCGGTGACCCTCGCACATCAACGGGACCTGAAATGTAAGCGCAGCCTTCAAAGTGTCTGCCAGGTGCTAATCAATCATGCCAGGAGCCCAGCAACATCTATGGGTGTCACTCAACCAAAAATGGAACACAGAACACCGACAGACCGAGGAAAATATCCGCCTCCAAGCTGCCCGCATGCACCTTGTCTGATTACCCGGTGCTCACGTGAACGGGTGCTAAGCATTCTCTTGAACAGGTCACCTTTGTTGGCATTATTAGCACTCTCCTTTTATGCACACGATCCTATTGTGTTCACATCTCACCGCGTCGTCCATACCTGCTCAGCACTCATAACACTGGTCAACAAATAAAAAACTGGCCTGGACTTTTGCAGCTGTTTTAGACTAATTTCAGGGTGCCGATCCAAAATCTGATTCTAGAATTGAAGCTTTCGTGACTGCAAGGATTCATACTCTTAGTTCTTTCGGTAAAGTCACGTAGGTAAAAAATGAAATTAAAATTAATAAAAAATAAAATAATAAATCACGACGTTTCGGAGCCAACACAAGTCTCCGTCATCAGGTGGGACCGTCACAGCCAGATTTGC
>CM025670.2:6203044-6217103 GCA_014621495.2 Entosphenus tridentatus | reverse complement strand
ATTCCAAATCTTATCTCAGATTTGCTCTATCACATCTCATTTTATGCTGTCGGCATACCCCATTTTAATTGATTTTACCCGAAATTAACTCTGTCACTTATGATTGCAAGTTGTTGCGAGTCAGTGACTGCTTTAGTGTTAAAATGTGGTGCTGTATTTTTAGGATTGTGTGTTTATATCATTTTATGTAGATATCCACATTTATTTAATATTTTTCTTCTGCAGTTTTTATTGAAAATGCAATATTTGATATCTCAAAAACCTGATAGACAAAAACTGATGCCAGATTTGGAATCAGCACCACAAAATTACCTTAAAACCGTTGGAATACCTTATGCCAGAAAAAGTGTGTTGACCAGTGTAATTGATACCCTCAGTGAGGCCACATAATCGTCTGAAACTACTTTAAAAAACATAATCAGGGCAAGATGCAGACCCGTCGGAATAACAATCGAGGAAGTTGCAATGACTTCCTTGTTTGTGAAGCTAACATCAAACATCATTAGGTAAGATTGAAGGAAGTCGGCCCCGATGATGTTGCGTGTCGTTTCGCATCGTGTGGCGCTTGCTGCTACCACGTGCTACAGAGAGACGTGTTTCGGGATGCAAACACAGTCTGCCATTATGTTTTGGCCGTAACGCTGGGTAGAATTTCGTTCATTTAAAAGCACTCTGATCTATAATGTCCTTGGGAGACATTCCCATTGACTTTCAGAGCAAATGGGGTACAATAGCTTCGTCTCAATCGGTACCGGAAAGCCTCAAAGACTTTTGCCTGGATTCTCAGGCCAAAGATCTTAATACCCTTTTCAGGAATTCAATCCTCTGTGCGGTAGATCTTGAGTATCAGTGTTTAATTGAAAGTGATGAATAGACCAAATGTGTGTTAACATGATACTAAAGAAAATCGCACCAGCAGGGTGTTGGTACGAGATAAAGACTGTGAACTAAAAAATAATGTGGCGCTTACCATACCCAATAATATTTTGGGAGTATTTAAATAAAAACGTTCACTTCCATGCCGATTATGTTGCTGCAGTGGTCCTGTTTCCTGAATCCACTGGTTGACCATTTTCCTCTATTCAGTGTTTCCCAATTTGCCAAAACCTTTCTGTAAACACACGTTGATTCTAAATGTTGGGGCGGGTAAACCGAAGGACCCGGAGAAAAATCCACGCGACCACAGGGAGAACATGCAAACCCTAAATATACAGCCGGCGTCAGGGTCGGAATCGAACCCATGGGCTCCCGTCTTCCAGGCGAGGGAGTTAACGTAACCCCACCGTGGTGCCACCTTTAGGTGGCGCACACTTTGCAAATGCATGTAAAAGGCCATGCGATTGGGCGTGTGGCACAGTTTGGCGCCATCTATCGTAAAGTGCGCTCGTGTCGCTACAGTTCTCTGCGGTGAGTAACAATGTTTTTTAAAAAACAGCGAGGCTACACCTCTAAAAACAAATGTACGCTGAGCCACTCGCGCGTTTCGAGATTCAGCGGTGAACGGGACACCCACCCACCCACGCTGCAACTTGTAGAAGTCTCTAAACGGGAAAGAGTTAATGAGCGTTTATACACATGGGTGGTAACCGGAGCACCAGGAGAAATACACACGTGTGAGGGGGGAAACACTCATCGATTGACTGGAAACATCTCAATACGTTTAACATGTAGGCTCGCGTGACCAATATTATCCATAATAGAGGTGTTTGGGTGAGGAGTTGTTTGGTGTTTACAATGTTGTGGGTTTTCTCTCCAACACCTGTGTGCTGTACGAGTAACACATTGCCATGTTTTATTTCCGAGACAAACCTTACTAATTGGCTGTCTCGGGTACTGGCGGGTTTAACGACACATTTTTATATTTACACGATCTAACCCAACAACCTCTTATGGATCTTAATCTATGCCCCTCCATGTTTGCGGATTGCACTGCGTTGTGCGATGGGCTTAACGACAACGCAATTTATAGGGTGCGTGATGTGTTCACAGATGTGAGTTACCTTTGACTTGTCAGGCCACTGTATAAAAACTAAATATGATTACGATATTGTTGAGCCCTATCATTTGAGCGCGTTGTGCTTGCCACGGCACACCATGTGTTCACCCAGCTGCGTTTTTCTAAAGCTCTGAACATTGTTCGGATGATACCCTATTAATGTGAAGTCATGTTGAAATGTTTACCATTTTACCTTTAAGAATGCTCACCAATTTATCCAAGTAAAATGGTAAGTGTTTTCACAGCTTCGTGCAGGAAAGGTCAGGGTGCTCACTGCAAAAGCTCGGTTATAATTTTCTGCAATTCTGACCTTTTGTTGGAAGATGAGAAAAAGCCACATTCTTAAAACCACCTTTTAGTCCGTGTAGTGGAAAAAAACTGGCAGTTGGTTATGAGCGGTTGGAGAAGGAAAGTGAGCATGTGCATACAAAGCACCTCCTGGAAAACATGAACCCAGCAAGCCATCATCGGCAGCGCCAGTACAGACGCTGCCTAGGGTGAACCCTTTCGCTTGTTTACTTCTACTTAAGGTTATTTCCATGCATCCATGTCCCGCCGCCCAGTGATCACTTCGTTAATCTTAGCAATTAGCGATGGCCGTTAGGGTGACAGAACGTGATGCAGAGGAGAGTGTTTGGGGGGCAGACAGAATACTGGACATCTGTGAAAAAGTGCTTTATAGCTCATCGAATTCGTCCAGTACAAATAAATATTCCGATCCTGACTTCTACTCCATGACATTTAACCAGCCGTGAAGAACTGACAAATGTTTTGCTTCAAACGACTACATTTTGATGGCATGGCTAGCAAACTCCAACCGGTCAAAGCCTACAAAGTAAACCATTTCAGCTTTACTCTTGGTGTTTTTTGTTTTTTTTCAAAGCAATTTACAATCTAAAAAAAACAGCTGTGGAGAGTCTGGGCAAGGGCAAGTGCTTTAGAAAGCTGATGCATTTTTCAGAGTTCCCAGTGCCAGTTTCTGCGAAATCTTGGGTTTTAGCCCCAGACGGAAAGGCAAGTCAAAACATTTTATGACTCCCGCACAACAAAGGTAACCTCACGAGTTTGACTTCTTCCGTCCATGGGGATACGCCATTGCCAAATCGATCTTCTCGAAGAGGGCTTCACATTTGAGGTCTCCAGCGAAACTGATTAAAGATGTCAATTACGAGTGTCAGAGGTTAATGACAAAGATATTTGACTTCCAATATAATCTCACTTCCCTCTTTCATTTGACCGTCACCTTATGACCGAGAGCGAGGCTTGTTGATATTTTAGGCATGAAACCGATGCGCCACGATGACACAGCATCCACCCCTGTGACTCCTTCGCCTGCCATTCTCCCTTCACTCATCCGAGTGAAAAAATGATTTTCTGGTGACACCCCCAAACTAATAGAGGGATAGGAGTCTTAAGTTGGTCAATTCTTTAGCCGATCAGTCCACATTACGATAGTGTCCTAGAGAAGGCCTTGTTTTTTTTTTTAAAAGGCCTATCATCTGAAACAGTGACTTTGTCGTCTTTTCTACTTCCTCGGCTTAAATTGGATTCCTGTGTGCGTGTGCCAACTATTAAGAAACCCTGACGCAGCACCGAGTTGCGCTGTCCTGATGGAAGAGATTCTCGGGCACTGGTGTGTGTAAACATCTGATGAAGTGGCCAAGGTCGTGCCCGTGAGTGAGTGCCCAACTCTGCGGGTGCTTTTAACCTGGCGCAGCCCTCTGCGCACGCGCCTCATGCCAGACACTCTCTCTCGCATACAATTTAGCCTCGCCGCTTTTAAAAGCATCTAAATAAGGGATACGTTCCCCGCTCCGAACTTTTTTTCCAGCTGTGTGTGCGCACATTCATCTGCGCATCTCTCCAGCCGTGCGTTGACGTTGTGTACTGTGGGGGGGGGCCTGTCTTATCTGCCCCGCTGTATTTCAGTCGGTCCCTTGGGATGGCTTTTCGTTCTGCCGTTCCGAACAGAAAAGATGAGTGAAAAAAAGAGAAAGGAATAAAAAGAGAGAAGAAAAAAAAACGCAGTCTGTTTATAAAATCAAACGCGCTGCATAATGTTTGACACCGTGTTGAGATTTGTAACGTCGCTTAAACCGCGTCTCGCTTCGGCAATGCGCAATTCTCGTAGATCTTCGTGTCGCCAACCCGCGCCGACCCGCCGTGGTCAAGCATGAGTCTGAGAACCTCTCGCGGCCCACAAGGCGTGGTCCAGCAGTGTATTGGCCAAACAAAACCGGGCGCAATCTTAACAAACACCACGTTACGTTAATGTGACCATGCATTGCAGTTAGCTGGGATTATTTTTTTTCCATTTCCTTTGTGCCGAGAGTGAATCTTCCATACAGGCATTCAAGTGAAATTCAGAATGTATTTGTTGTGTTATTTCAGAAAAGCCTCACTGAGTCTCCTGACTTGTTTTTAGGAAGGTCCTACCCTTGGTGTTGGTAGCCAGGGGGGGGGGGGCAAGGATTGCCGTGCCAGTCGTGTCAATTTTGGAGATTTTGGCAACATTTGGACGACGACGCCGGCACACAAACAATGGCCCCCACCCTTGTGAACGACGTAATGGGGATCATTAACGTCCACTGTAAGGCAGACGGTGCGTAGTATTGTTATGGTTAATATACCCGGCGCAGGAGTAACCAGGGCGGCCACTGGGATTCGAACCGCGAACCTCGGCAACAAGTGTCGAGGGGACCATGTCGCTGCCCCAACATCTAAATTTATTCACCAAGTTAAGTTCATGAACATATTCTTTTTTTCATTCATGTCACGCAGGTCATAATTAATCATCGGCAGTTCCTTTTGTTAGGCAGAAAATGCAACGCTTTTGAACAACAAAGAGAGTGAATTGAGGCTCATGTCGGATAATTTGCTCTGTGCTTGAAAAATTGTGTCGAACATCTTGAGATTCAAATAATTAACTTGCAGTAAGTCACCTTTGAAAAATGTTGTATTAGCATGCAGTATGAGAACTGACAAAAAAAATTTGTATGGGTACTACCTCTCTACAAGAACTTAAAAGAGCCTACAGATAACCTTGTGGTTGACTGTTATGTTGAGTGAAAATGCAGTTATAGAAATTTTAATCAATTTCTGTTCATATTGTATTTGCAGCAAAAGCATGAAAAAATAAAACTCAAATGTGAAATATACATTGCATAGTTATGGGAAATTGTTATTTGCGAAATTGTTGCATCATAAAAAAGCTGTATCACAAAACGACATCACGCCTTCTTTGTATCTATTGCGAAGATGACGACTTGCTTCTCTGTGGCCTGGCTTCGTCTAGCGTGGCTCCCTTTCTCTCAGTAGTTACTGACTCCCCATAGCTGCACTAAATCTAAACCAAGGCTTGAGAGTGGTTTAAAACACAACAGACAAACATTTGATTGGATCATCAGGGTGTGCACCGTGCTCATAGATTTCCAGTTGTACCATGTACCCTTTAAAGCTATGTTAGGTCAGACAATACCTCACTTACACGTGCATTTCAACCATAAATCTGCAACCGTGGCATAGGCAGGGCAACATTGTCAACAGTGCAAAGAGCCGAAAGGCATCGAGTTGTGTGTCATAGCCGTGCTCTGCTATACACTTCACCACTCAGCTGCAAACGTAGCCAGCCCTCCTCCAATGCCCGTCTTTTGCCTCGCCAAAAGCCATTAAACTCGATTACCTAAACGTGTCCCCGCTTCCTACTTACAGAATTTGGTCAGGCCATTCCGTGTGCCATGGGCAGTGGATAATTCAATGATGGCCCTTCCCCCGGGAGCAATGCTGGCTCTGTTCCGCACAGACGCCTCGGGTACAGAGCCTCACTCGCCACTGCTCTGGAGAATGTGTGGAAATGTTGTATTCCTTAACCGGTCTTTGTTCCTGAAGGTAAAGTACGGAGATAAAAAAATTAAGAGCTTCATCGTATCGACAACAATATAAATAAAAACATTCGCAAATGATTGCCATTCCAATGGTTTTATAGAGATACTAGCTTTAGCTTGTTGAGTTAATATCGAAATTAGCTGCGGTTGTGGAGCCGTGTTTTCTTTACGACACGTTTCCATCAGTTTGCAGACAGGTGTGTTGTATTGGGGCGTAGCGGTGCTGTGGTGATTTGGCCTATGAAAATTGCGACCCTGCGTTTGATTGCCGGTCTTGGCCAACATCAATGCCCCAGTGATTCCTGAACAGATCCTAACAGAGCCCCCCTTCACCAACCTGTACTCGCCATTGTGGTGAAGTATGGTCAAGCAACCTCCATGACTGACATGGGCTTCGGGAGGCCTTTATTCATGAGTGGATTAAAATTTGGACTGTTAGAAGTACCACCACAGTCCCATCGGCAGTTACAGGGCATCGCAGGGCATCACAGTTGCATAGAGTTACATAGAGATCTATAGAGTTACTACACAGAGACTAATTTTTTAATCCTTTATATTAAGTTCATTTGCTTGCTTACGACCATGCAAATCTTTCGGTCGTTTTTTAACCCACTTCCCGTGATCCAATCGAGCTGATATTTTCCACACAGACTCGTTGTGCGTGACAATTAATGTTCGTGAAAATTGTTTTCCAAAATTTTACACTTTTTAGGACAAAAATATTATATTTAATTACCAATTGCTTAATGCTGCCATGAAATCATCTGACCCATAGGTGGCAGCCATCTCAAGCCAGAGGACGAGAGGACTCTAGCCGCCACGCATATAAAGGATTTATAGTGAAAAACTTTGTTTTTACGGGTTATCTTATGTTACATAGAGTTGCATAGAGACTCAGACCACAGCCCAAGACCATTAGCAGTGGTGGCAGTTACAGGGCACACTGCATGGCGGGAATGTGCAAACTAACAGAGAAAAATCTAAAATTATTTACACAAAACCATGCCAGAACTTACTGCAAACGGGATAAACAAGAGCTCTTAAATACATTCACAAAGGTCTCTGAATTCATATTTAATTCACTTAACATTGAATTTACGTGTGTTTTATTTACCCACCGTTGCCTTTGCGAGCTGCACAGTAAAAAAGAAAATTATTACAACACAGCAAATAAGTGTAAACATTGCTTGTGGTCAAGTGTAGGTACATCGGTTTCCAAGCTGTTTGGTCAGTGGTGAAATGTGGCACAAACTCTCCTACAGATATTACACTTCGCTATGATCCATTTGTGTAATATCCCATACCTCGCAAAACATTTTGACAGCCCCTCATACATATTCTATTTGTCTTCGTGGGAAGTCAAATTTGAAGATGCAACCAGTCGCTTCATGGGTTGGCTTTTCGTGACAGATTGATGGACATCTACCAATAAATGCATCTATTATCTGAGAATCCTGCGTTAATGAGAATTCAATGACGGCAAAATATTCACTTGCTTAACACTGCAATTGCTTAATGGCAACTTATCATTAATTATCATTGAAAAAAATCCGTCTCGGTACAACGTGAAAATAATCAGCGTAATTTATTTCGTTTGTGTCGCGTAATCAACCATTGATAGAATGCAATGCTGCGTTCGATGTTTGCTGCTTGGGAATCAATTTAAAAAAGAGATTACTATGTTTAAAGCAATTATTATGATCACAATTTGGCTTCTAACTCTATCCGATTCTCCAGATATGTTCAGAACTAATGATTAATGCATTGGCGGTAGTTACGCTAATGGCGGGTTTTTGTCTCGAGACCGATGGAAGTGGTGCCGTAAATGCCACAGCGTTATTAAATTGGTAGCCGTTACGAGCAATTATTCATCCGAGTTCACATAACCGTCATGGGAATAATTGAGACTCTCTTTGTTTTACACGTGTGCCGTATTTTTGCTTTGTGATTTACGGCAAAATATGTGAAGATCCTTTATCTGGATGAAGTCACCTCGGGGCTTAAATCTTGACTTAAAGCTTTCGTGGCTGCGATCGAAACGTCGTGGTTTTTTGTTCTTTTCTTTGAACCTATCTACATGACTTTACTGAAATATCCAAAGAATATCACCTAGGGACTGTTTGCGATGATGGTTGTGCCATTATTTTTATTATTATAAATCTTGAACATTAAAGTACAAGGAATAGCACGTCTAAAGTAAAAAACACACAAAACATCTTCGTATATGGCACTTTCTGTTCCCAGAATGTAATTGAACGTATCGATCTGTGTGCTCATGTGGCAACATAAAGATTTATTTAAAAAAAATATATAGTGAGTAGCGCTAATTAGCACTCTTTGACTTCGACATTTTAAAAAAGGTTGTTCAAGATGTGTCCTTGATGCAGCATGCCAACTAAATTTGAATTTTTCCAAGATAGGATGAACATGCTACAGATTGCATCTTGTTGGAATAAACGCAGCGCTAAGATGGGTGCATAGCTGATTACACGTTTTCAAGTTGGTTCTGAAACACCATGTTCTCAATATCGTAATGAGCTGCAAACGTACAACTTCATTTATAAGTGTAGTTCTGCAGAGGTCATACGTGAGAATGCAGTTGACATTAGGGTTTCTTCTTGAGTCGCCTTACTTGGCGTTCCGAAGCTTCACTTGTCCGCGTAAGTTAATGCGCCTATCATCGCGGCAGTGCCTCGCAGCGGCTTCTTCCCCGCAAAATGCGCCATTTGCTCTGCACCGTGAGCATCGATCTGCCTTTTTGCGCTGGGTTTTTAGTTTTTCTCATTCACGCCACGAGGCATTCGCGACGCAAATGCCCATCCTGTGCCGCAGGTTTTCCTTCGCCCCGGGGGAGGGGGTGGGGGCGGTTGAGCACGATGTTTCACATTTCAGCGTCACCTTTTTGGATTCGGATCTTTTGAAGGGGCACGTCTTTAAAATGTGCGAGCCGCTCACGACAAGATGCGGAGTCCGTTGTGCACGCATTCAGGATTGCTCGATAATGCATGCCTCGGCCAGGTCCCCCTTCCTATTCCTGAGCCAGACAACGTCAGGCTATTAGCATGTTGTCATTGGGCTTTTAAAACACGATGGTTTTCATCGCATTGTGCTATTTAAAAATGACATTGTGCGGTTTAAAAAAAAATCACTTTGTACAGATCCGATCGCAGAGAAAGGCACGCGGTGCAATGAGATCGATGCATGTTCGAGTTCAACTATCTGTAGACATTGTGCATGCCAGTCATTCCAAAATTGATAGTGTAGTCATAAGCGTGTACGGATGTGTTCTGCATTATTTTGTGAGACAGTGGTGCACAAGCACCAAGGAAGAAAAAAATACTCAACACATTTGTCAATAAAACTGCCTCAGGAGTAAAATATATAAAAACATGTTGGACCAAAAGTCAGAATATATAGGGTTGTTATATTTGTTTCAACACTCGCATTTAAACGTTTAAATTATTTAGCCTTTAAGTTAATATCTATTTTTAGTCTTCCTTTTCAGATTAAATAAAAAATTAAATGGATTTATTTTTTACTAAATCGAGACAAAACATAATTGGTGAATGTTCAAAGATTACACCTGTAAGCTCTATAAAGTCCTAAATTAATTTCAAAGGAGAATTCATGTATGCATTAATATCACCTGAAGTCAGTTTGAACATTTGTTAAAATAAATGTAATAACCCTTTGTGATTTGTTAAAATAAATATATAATAACCCTGTGTGCCCTGACATCTGGGCCACCCTGTACTTAATCTAGTTTTTAGTAGTATTGAAACTCTCAATCGAAGCAATTTGTCAAATTCTAAGGGGGGCCGGAGGAGGAGGGGCATTCTAATGTTTAAAATCCGAGCCTCTATGGCTCAAACGAGCTCACCAATTTGGTGGTTCTTGAGCCAATGATAGGAATTACAACATTCACATCTGCGTAACATTTTTTTCCCTCCTCAGTAGAGTCGCTGGTGAATTCCCACGTGTTCTGAGTCGACTGGTGGCGGAAGTTTTGAACCCGCAATGTATCCATTGTCTCACATTCTCTAATCCCAGTGCTAGCCGCCGGACGTGCGTTACACAGCTACACGTTCATTGTACGTGTGCACCACAAGCTGCGCTCGTTTATTCACGCTGTGAAGGTCACAACGCGAATTGCGTCGTAGTCACTGCTCTTGCTGAGCATCGCGGAGTTTACGAATCGAGAAATTACAAGGCATTCAGTCTGTGACAGCTGAAGGGAATTACCGAATCTTGATTTGAAGCTTCCGTGACTGCAGGAATCCATGCTCTTTCGTTCTTTCGGTAAAGTCACGTAGGTAGAACAATAATAGATCACGACGTTTCGATCGCAACACAAGCAACCGTCATCAGGTGGGACAACCACAGTGAGAAAAAAACGACTTCAGTTTTTTTTGCTGTGGTTGTCCCACCTGATGACGATTGCTTGTGTTGCGATTGAAACGCTGGGAATTACCGAAACTTAACATCGGCTGTAAAGTGGCGCAGTAAAAGAGTCGATGACATTTTGCATAAGTCTGCCCTCATGTGTCCGTGTAAGGTGATGTAAAATGGACGAGGCTAAAAATCGTCCAAAAAATGTAATTACTCCACCTGTGTAACGTTGGTGTTCCATGATTATAAATGGAAGAGATGTTCACTAATTTTTTTGCCGTTTTATCATCATCATCATCAGCCGTGGTAAAGCGACTCCTGGATGAAAGGCCTCCTTGAGCCACCACCACCGCTCATGATCTCAGGATACAGCAAAAATCCATCTCGCACTTGCACACACACACACACATATTTCCTTGCTGCATCTCCTCTGTAAACAATGACTGTCTTTCGAATGAAGACAGTTCGCTGCATCACTCGCTTTCAGGTGCCCATTTCCCATTGCCAGCGATGCACTGGCCCCTTTCTCTAAATCATTATACCTCCAAAATCTGCTCGAATAGTATCCCCCACCATGTGGTCTCCAACGCCTCTTCCACCCCTCGGTCACCAGATTCACGGAGACCGTTCCGTTGTATCGGCAATCGGTGTGAATGAGCGGTGAAGCCCAAACGTCGAATTTGCATTTCGCTGCCACTTTTGATTATGCGCAGCGCCGAGGTAAGGTGGCGTTCGGCAGTAAGGATATCGGGGTGCAATGTGCTATTTGCCACAAATACAAAGATCCCCCGTATAGCCTTGACAGACTGCTTTGGCAAGTGCCGTTAGCGAGCACCTATGAAGGCCGCCACGTCACACGATGGAGTGGGTAGCCAGCACCACGCCCGGCCGAGTGACGATGTTTACACACCGCACCAGGTGCTCATCATTTGAGGCCGAGTCGACCTAGGGGGTAGGCCCAGGACCGGTTCGGATAATCGTCGCCGGTGTGTTGGCCGTGAGGCAGGAATCGAACCCGGGCGGCCGGGTTGGTAGCGCAGCGTAGCGCTAAACGCGAATGCCACCACGCCACCAGCCTCTCGTGCATGCTTACGGTACGGTATAAACAAACACAAAAGATATGTTAAATGTTGCCCTGCAGGCGCAAGAGCTGTCAGTCTTTACACTCGCTGGCAATAAAGTATTGCTTGAGAATCCAGGGAAACAATTTTAATATGCGGTCGTGGTCCCATGATATGCTGAGGGTTGTGACTCGCATTGGAAATGGCATGAAATGAGATTCTGCTTGTGATCTCTTGCTATTTTTCCAAACGCCTTGTGTATGTAAAATGCATTATTAAAGTTTTGATGGGGCCTGCACTGTTTTGGATACGTTTAAATGGGGAAATTTGGAGGAAGAAAAAAAGTTTTAAACTTGTCGTCATGCAATTGCAGGCAGGAGACCAAAATACATGCACTGCCACTGTACTTTTTTTGATAACATTGTGTAAAAAAACCATTCATATTGATAACTTGATATATTCACGATTGTGATTTAACATGTACAGCAAAGTGCTTTGTGAATTAAGAAGATACATTTACGCTGATTCCTCAGGGATACTTTGTTCGTGAGATGCGTCCAATTGAGTTCGAAGCACGTGTTGGAAATAGCAGCACTGTGTGGACAATAAACCACGAATGTAGTGATCGGGGATTTTTTGTGGCTTTATCTGTAGTATGGCTAGACTCTAATAAGGAAAGCTGATGGGTTTTTCCCACAGCCTCAAGTGGGGCAAAAAAAACGGTAAGAAACCATGATATTACTGGAGAGATTCTACGAAGATTGATTTGACATGTGCAAAGGTACATTTTGTGGGCCACGTTGAAGAATCTCTCTGTTGCCGAGAATGATATGAATTTTTTTTTACTGAAATGAGCATGGGTAGGGGGGGGGCTCACCGATTCCAAGGTGGAGCCCTGAGCCAGTCAGTAGTGTCCATTACACATTGCCATGGCAGGGATACGCTCAGCAAGACGACCGTTTTTGGTGACTCATCACGTAATAGCTGGAAAGGATGAAAGCTTGCCAAGAATTGAACCTGAAATTAGTTTATTTTACGACGGTGCTGACCGTTCTGCTTTCGCGCTGCATTTACTGAAGACAACGAGCAGAATTTAAACGGCTGCGTCACGCTGCGGTCAACTGCATGGGCCGTTGTTGAGCACTTTTGCCTGTAGATGCCTCGTCATAAACCGGTCGTCGTCAAACAATTAACTGATCCGCCTGAATGTTTGCACTCGCGTGAGGTCACGTGCGCGCCGTGGGCAAGCAACACAAAGGTTTTGTTTGTGCGATTTTTGCATTAAAAAGTTTCTGAAACGCCATTCCTTGAACCACGAACACGAAGGTCGCCGTGCATACCACCAGGAATTTTTTTCAGTCGACTTTTTTGGTTTTACATTTCCTGCATTCGTGATCATTTTTTGTATATTGTGCGATGCCTCGCTTGACCTTCAGACGTTACACACAGCTCCTCTCTCCGTCAGCCAAGTGAGCAATGATGTCTCCTCACGCATCTGCGCCCCCTCCCCTGCTACTTACTGCGCCTGCAAGCCCACAAGCAGAATGGTCTGCGGAAAACCCTCCCGTCGTGAACTGCCGGCGATTGTTGCACGTGTTTAAAAACAAAAAATGGCTTGTCCATAATACGCGATGGCCTCGTGGTGAGATCTTACGAAAGGGTGGTGGTGGTGGTGGTGGTGTGGGGGGTGACTGGCTTTTGTCGTCGGAATGTAGAATTTTTAATCCACGGGACCGCGAGTGGTGGCGTGTTTGTTGCCTGCGCTGAAACGGTCTCTTGGTGTAAGGGATTCAATGAGGCTTTTGACTCGCCGATTAGCGCGGTCGCTCCTCTGATGAGCGCGGGTTGGCTACGTACGGTGCGAAAGAAGTTCAACGTACATACGCACAACAATGCCTTTATTATTTGTCTCATGTTTACGTGTGCTTATTCTGAAAACCCATCAACTCGAGCCGCACTTCGAACGACTCGCGAGCGAGCGTGGGAAAACTACGACACACGGCGCGTGAGAAGTCCACCTCCTTGTGTGATAACCTTGAAAAGAGGGTGTAAGTGCATTGATTTTCGTTGTTGTTGTTGCACGCATCGGTTTCGCAAGTTTGCCACTAATTTATTGAGGAGGTGGAATAACGGGCTGGCGGTGTGCACGTCTGGCCAAGCAAGCCACCTGCATGTAAATGTGTGTTGTCTATTAACACCGCAGTAGCAGAGCCAGTTCCACCCCACCACCCCAAACACAAGACGGTCGACCCAGCCAGCGAGCATCGAGTGCGTGTTCTGAAGCCTAAAGACGTCTGTGTCAATTACCGAGCTCCTCCGCCCAGGCATACGTACACCTTGAAACACGTCCGTACGTGTTTAAAGATGCCTCGTCTAGATTCCTAATGCGGCGTTGAACCAAAAAAAAAAAACGTATTCGGTGAATTTTAATTTCAGACGTGTGTTGCGGTGAGCTTACTTTGTGTTTTATGTTGACGTTGTGTTGCACCAACAACTCAAATTGTTGCACTTCCCGTGCGGCAGACGCGCACAGAGACACGCGGGGGGGCATGCGCACCACCCTCGACACTTGTCAGCGACTGGTGCGACGACGATGTCCGTCGACTCAAACCCGATGCCTGCCTCGCAGTGCACGCGTGGAATTGTGCTTCTGAGAAGAGATGTTTCTGTTGTGGGGCCGTCCATAAATGACGTCACGCACCTAGGGAGGGGGGGGTCGGACATTTGTG
>CM025670.2:6187499-6198044 GCA_014621495.2 Entosphenus tridentatus | reverse complement strand
GGGCTGGTCACCCCGTGGTGCCCTTATAAAACTCAACGTTTAACCTACTCACGCCGGCTTGTGCCCGCCCTTACAGTCAGGCATTTTTGCGGAATACACCACGCCGCCGTTGACCCTGGCCATTGACCGAGCAACCCAACGTTCCTACCAGCTCCCTCCGCAGGAATGTGTTGCTGGACGGATACGGTCACATTTGCAAACGTGATTAGTAACTTTAATCATTACCCGTGTAGTATTGATAGTTCAATGTTCATGTGCCGTATTAATGAGGGACTACTGCTGTTGTGGTGTTATCTTGGTTTGGTCTGGGACTGTTGTTGTTTTTACTGCCTTACTCAATCTTCATTAATCGGACATGAAACATGACTTATTTATATTTAGTGACTTGCTCACCATTTTCTCTGTTTTGCACGCCTATCGTTTTTTTGGGGGGTTTTGTTTGCAGTTGAAACTTTACTCACCCCCCCGTGCCCATAATTGAACATTTGTTAAAAAGAGGTTCATAGCTCATCGGATTACTCCTCGTGCAGTCTAAAATAAAGATTCGGATTCTGAAAGAAACGACAGTAGCTGTTGTTTTTTTGTCATTTGGAGACTTTCCGTAATGAACCCCAACTTACCCTTGTTTTTTTGCTACGTATGTACATGGAAAGTTGTTCCCTTAGCATTACAAGTTGCTGATTCAATTGCATAAAAAAAATAGCAGGGATTGTTTAATTAACTATATATTAATCTTACCCTAAATACGCACACTACAATGCAATTGCGTTAAACCAAACATGCATTATTTAACTCGTTGAAAAAATATTACCCGGGTGAACATCGACATGCAACACTGTGATATGCTGGTGAAAATGTCGTGTTTTTTTTTTAGCACGCAGGTCCACTCAGTCTGCAAAGTATGTAATCCTTTTCGGATACCCACACTAATACTAAATTAATTGGGGGGGGAATTATAGAGCAATGTTTTTGTTATACCACCAATCTCATTACACTTGCTCCATCTTCTGACACCGTAAGATATGGAGGGAGCCATCGCGTTAGCAGCATTCGATCGTCTGTTGAGAAGAAAATTCGGTCGTTCGTTGGAAAAAATTGGTGGGGTATCTACAAATGGATCGCCCCTGTGCAGCAAAGCAAAATTGTCAGTGTTGCCCCCAAAAGACAATGTGATACGAATATCCACGTAAAACAAATACTTTTTTTTTTACGAATGTAACAAAAAAAAGGACATACTCTGTGTTCATACTCGGGCATTGTGAAACTCTGATCTTCGTTGAGAGCCAGTGGCTGAGAAGTACAAAAGAGGGATATTATGAATCACTGGAGTATCTATAAATGGATCGTCATGTACTGGATAACATTTATAAAGAATATACAACTAAAGCAGCGCTGTGTGAAAATCCGTACACAAAATGCGTAGTTTCTCACGTTGAAGGATAAAGTCGGCGCTATTAATGCACCTTTTCTGCCGCCTCGATCGATATCTCACGCGCCATTTGGCCGACCTTGACGTGAATTAAACGGCGCTGTCTGACCGCTGTGCTTTGCCTGAGGTCACAGGTCAAAGGCCACGTTTTAAAGATCTCACCGTTTCCAAAAACGCTCGTATGAGTTCGCTCAGCCCTCCCAATGCTTCAATCATCCCTGAAGCGTTAAGATTCAAGATTGTTTTCTCTCTCACTTGGCATTATCGTCAAGTCATCCAGAATGTATTAAATTCCACAATATTTTTAGTTTGTTCTTTGATTCATATATACCTACAGCACCGTGTTGATCTTCTGTTAAACGAATGCCTTCCCCATGACGTGTTGGCCGTGCGGCTTGCTTCACCATACTTTACTTTACCATACTTCACCAGGCTGGTCAGTGCAGGTTGGTGAAGACGAATTCAGGTTTCGCCCACCAACGATATCAGCTGTGGCCCCGATTTGAACCCAGGTCGCCGCGGTTTAAAGCACAGTGCATCAATAATCACGCTACCATGAACCCTACCCACCCCCTCCTCCTCCTCACCCGTTATGGAATATGACGTATATATTTTTGAGATAGTCTGTAAGATATTTGAATGAGTGTTGCCGAACGATCGGTTCCCAGGCTTGATGGAAAAAGACTTAATTCTAGATTTGAAGTTTTCGTGACTGCATGGATCCATTCTCTTTCGTTCTTTTGGTAAAGTCACGTAGGTGAAAAAAATAAAATAATCAAATTAAATCACGACGTTTCGGAAGCAACACAAGCCTCCGTCATCAGGTGGGACAACCACAGCAAAAATAACAAAACATTGCCCAACTCGAGCATTGTGTTCGCACCAGCCGTGTCTCAACAGGAGCTTCACTTCCACCCCCTACTCCACACCCCCCACCCCCTGCATCTCTCCTCCCTGGCTCTTCCCCCCCTCTCTTACCTTATATTATCGCTTGTCACAAACAGCTCTCTTTGCCCACTACAGTAATTTTGTAAAAAAAATGTTGCTGTGGTTGTCCCACCTGATGACGGAAGCTTGTGTTGCTTCCGAAACGTCGTGATTTAATTAGATTATTTCAATTTTTTTTCCACCTACGTTACTTTAACGAAATAACCAAAGTGTATGGGAAAAGACCTGTAAAGCATGTGTATATATATATATATATGCTGGCTTAGGTGAAGCTTTTGGCGACAAAGGTCAGTATCACGGTGTTAGCACGAGTGTCTCAGTGGTGTGGCTCAATCTTTAATGTCCTGGGCAGAGACGCTCGCTTGCGTGTTGGCCGAGTGCAACACTTCCTATTGAGCGTGGAGGCTTCTTCAAGTCAATTTCGGCATCATATTTTGTTGTCAGGTGCAATCGCGACGTCCGCTTCCCCCGCCACTCTCGCCAGCCGTGTCGTCGTTCGACTTGAACTCTCCCCCCTCGACCGGAGAGTCGCGCTGCTGAGACGTTTAAAAATATTACACCGTTCTGTAAATCAGCGCGAGTCATTTGGCGCCACCAGTCACAATTAAATTGACTTTTCACTTGCCGTTTTATTCGGCACTCCAGGGTTTTTTTTTTGTCCGCGTAAAATGTCACCTCCGATGACATACAGCCTCATTTACGCCTAAGCGTTGTTCGTCCCCGATGCGCCGACATATACCGAGCACTGCAGAAAGATATCCAATAACAGCTGCAACAGATTCCGAGCAGAGCTGTTGGAGTAGCCTTCGTGATGTTTAATTAAAGACTGATGCCTAAGCGTAACAGGACCAACTGCAGCAAAAGTGTCGGGTGACACGTAGGCCTTTAAGGATCAGATCCCCAAACGATTTGATGAATTGCCTTCGTTCAAGAATGTATTTATAAAATGTTTTGGTCGTTGGCAAACGGTAGCACCTCTGCTTTCTGGGTTTATATGAATCCATGACGTGCAACATACAAAAAGACGTTGATTCCTACTCGCTAAATTTGTTGCACGTATCATTAACACAATACATTGATGCACCGTTATACCTCTGGTAGAGTGGTTCTTAACCTTTACTGCAGCAATCTCAATCGTAAAAAAAAATGTATAATGTTAATAAATACGTAGAGTTTGATGAAACAAAGTAATTTGTACTTACGTGCCCGTGCTAAATTTGTGTTTTCGATTATTTGCCTTCTAAAGAAATGTGGCCGTGTCTCGCACCCTCAGAAAGGGCACCCCAGGTTAAGAACCACTGCTCGAGGGACACATTTGCATTGCTTATGACCAGTCTGCAGCTTAAATGGCATGCACCATGCCCCCAGTGCTTATGATGATACCAGGTACTCATTTAAGTCTGAGGTCGATCTAGCTGAGACTCACGACACGTTCAGATACAACCCGTCACTGATCTCGGTCGTGTCCGCGAGTTTTCACTCGGGCTGCCGGGTTCGTGGTGCAGCACGCCAACCACTGCACCACTGCCCGCCACGTGCTGACACATGCACGCACACACACAAACAAACAAAGATCCCCCATATAGCCATAACAGACTGTTGGAGCAAGTGCTATTAGTGAGCACCTATGAAGGCCGGCACGGCACACGAGGGTGTGGATGGCCAAAACCACACTCGGCTGTCTTTGTCTCCCCAGTGGCGATGTTTACACACCATACTTGGTACTGATTTTAGATTGAGTTAACTGGGTTGGAGGCCCAGGACCGGTTCAGATAATCACCACTGTTATTGCCTGTGAGCGGGAATCGAACTCGGGGTGCCGGGTTCGTAGTGCAGCACGCTAACCGCTACACTACAGCTCCCCACAAAAATACAAAACCAAAAAGATTCTTGGGGCAAGTGCTGTTCGTGAGCACCTATGAAAGCAGGAAGGGTACACGAGGAGATGGGTAGCCAGCACCGTGCCCGAACGCAAACCAAGACACACACGCCTCGAATGTGTTTATTTTTCTCAAGGCAAGATTTCAAATTCTACATTTTTGACGTTAAGCACGAGCGCGAAAACCTCCGCCGTCGTTATTGTTGTCCTCAGACTTGTGGGCAACGATGTACTCGCAATAGAGCCCTATAGCAGTCCTCCCCCCCCCCCCCCCCCCTGCAGGGGTTGATGCCCGTTGTCGTACCGCGAGACCCGGTGCCCGTTCATGACTCCGCGGTGATGCCCGCTGTCGTACCACGAGACCCGGTGCCCGTTCCGTTCATGACCCTGCGGTGATGCCCACTGTCGTACCGCGAGACCCGGTGCCCGTTCATGACCCCGCGGTTGTTGCCGCCTACAGATTACATGCATCCGTCCTCGCTGCAGTGTCGGCTGGTGCAGCAGCAGCATCATCACCATCAGCATTCGCTCCCCGACATCCCAGCCAGTCCCCCCGAAGACGTCGACTCCTCGCCAGGCCCCGCGAGCCAAGACTTCGGGGGAATGCCGACGGGGTTGCCACACTTCCCCGACTACTCGTCTGTAATCTCGGCCGACAGCTTCCTTAGAAAGTAAGTGAATGTTCCCCCCCCCTCCGTCGCAAGTAGCAGGCCGCCGGGCAGAGGTCGCAACCGGGTACCCGATACCCGTACCCTACCCGATACCCGGCTGGGTACGGGTACCCATTTGCGACCCTGGTGCGGCCGGGTACGGGTAGGCCGTGAGTCACTGGTGAGTCACCGTTTGTCACTCATTTCCCAACGTCTTGTCTCTTCTCACAATTAAAGTTCCTAGAATCAACCCACCCGCGCCTGCAACATGGCTTCATCCCAGAGGTCGCAATCGGGTACCCGATACCCGTACCCTACCCGTACCCGGCCGGGTACAGGTAGCCGGGGATAGGGTACGGGTACGGGTAACCATTTGCGACCCAGGTGCGGCCGGGTACGGGTAAGGAATCAAAACCCGTTTGCGACCTCTGCCGCCGGAACAATGCTGCGGCCGTGACGTAGCTTCATGGCGAGTGTCACAATATTTGTGATGTGTGGCGATACATTCAGGGGGTGAATGTCGAGGTCTGCAAGGCACGAGAGGGCTTCAGATAGGGTGTGTTCGTGTGGTCTTGCTCTTCCTTCGTTGAAGGAGCACAGACTATACACTGGTTTACGAAGCGGTTGTCAGCATTCAGGCAGCTGGAAAGGCGAGCGGTGAACGTATCAGTCCCTGCACTCACATCTACAAAGTTGACTGTTTGTGTTTGTATGTTGAACTTCTTTGCATCGTACATAGCCAACCGTGCTAATCGGAGGTGTGATTTAATCCCCGTCTGCCGGTCAGTCGTTCTTACAGGAACTTGTCATAGTAATTTTATTTAATCTTCTAGATTTTAAGCTTTCGTGACTGCAGGAATCCATACTTTTTGGTTCTTTCGGCAAAGTGACGTAGGTAGAAAAAATAATAGATCACGACGTTTCGGTCGCAACAACAAGCCTGACATTGACCATGTAGAAAGAAAACCATCCAATGGTCTTCTCACAAACACGCACTCGTGCTGTGCGACAACTACGCCACATCATCGACAAGGCTGAGAGCATTGTGCCTGTAATGTGGTGGTCACGTGACATGCATGCAAAGCATGATGGGAGTCGTTCGTTCCCCGCTGTGTGTGAGCAGCGCACCTTTTTTTGCTTGTCCTTAAAACTATTTTCAGCCTGCACGTGTGTGCGCTCTCCTGTTTTTGTGATGTGTTTTCTCATCATTTTAAAGAAAGTGTGGGATTCGAACGAATGCCCATGTTTGTGTTTTTTTGTCTTTTGTCCCAAATATATAAGTGGGGAGCGGTAGTGTACTGGTTAGTGCGCTACACTACGAACCCGATGACCCGAGTTCGATTCCTGCTCATGGCCAACACCAGTGATGAATATTTGAACCAGTCCTGGGCCTCCCCTAGGTTAACTCAGCCTCAAATGAGTACCTGGTGTGATGTGTAAACATCGCAACTGTGAGAGACATAGGTGGCCAGGGGTGGTGCTGGCCACCCCCACCCCCTTGTGGGCCGTGCCTGCCCCAACAGTTTGTTCAGGCTATACAGGGGAGCTTTGCTTTGCCTTTGTCCAAAATAAATACCCCCAAAATAAAGGCAAAAAAAGTAAATAATTTAACAATTTACCGCCATGGATGAAGGCCTTCCCACGCTTTGTCAGCCACGCTTTGTCAGTAATGAGGGGTGTCTGACGGAATGCTACCATGCCGGTGGTTGTGGGGGTGGTGATGAAATGGGAGACTCAGTGACCTGTTCAGATGTCACTCGCCACTGATGTGAGCCGTGTCCAGGATCGAACTCTGGACGCTGGGTTCACAGCACAGAACGGTAACTTGACCCCCTTTCTCTAACCATCATCCTCATTAGCCAATATTAATTCACTGCTGGATGGTTTCCTTAACCCATTCTCATGATGTACGTCATGGGAACGGAACCGGAAGGAAAAAAAACACTTTTTCGGTACCGAGGCTCCCACAAGGCCATGCGGGAGGGCGTGTGTGCACAGTTGGCACCAGCTATCAGAGAGTGCGATTGTGTCGCTGCGGTTCTCTACGGTGAGTAACAATGTCTTTAAAAACAACCGCGCTACCACGCCTCTCTGAATAAAATTAATGCTGACCCTTTTGCGCGTTCCGAGATTCAGCAGTGAACGGAACACCCACCCTGCAACCTGCAGCCGTCTCAGAACGGGAAAGGTTTAAGCTGTTTCTATCATGGGCGTGCGATGTAACAGTTCGTCTCGCACCTGCACACAAACGGATTTCACTGCTCCATCTCCAGGGTGCATGTCCTCTCCGGAGCATTCCTTCGCTCGGCTACCGCTCCGTCGTTAATCTTGACCGTTGGCCGTCATCACGAGTGGCCTGCCCTGCCCAAGCCTCACTTATTTTTTGCTTAACAGTCGAATGCAAATCTTTAATCTGTAGTGTTCTAATATATGCATGTTGAACTTATTTTCCACCGTATGTAGCCAACCGTGCTAATCGAAGGTCCGGGGCAAGGACAACAAACTAAACATGGAAAGCAGTTTTAAAGAAATTAGTTTTCAATCGAGATTTGAAAGGGCATAGCTCCGGTGGCTTCCAAATATAGGAAGGAAGAGCGTTCCAGACGGCCGCGGATGTGCATGATGCGGTGACCGTCTTTGTTCGATGGCAAGCCAAATCCATGTCTTTCTTTTTTCTGTCTCTCAATAAAATTCGAAGCATGCATCTCACCACACTTAGTTGCACATTGTTAACTTTTCATTACATTTTAGCGTTGGAATATTGTATATGCAACAGGTGCATTAATCAGTATATATAAAATTGCAGCAGCTCCGATTACGTCTGGAATAGCCAGTGCTATGGTCAGTTGCCTGAATATCAATATATATTGTTTGTCATTTTTATTTCATCTGGCCCTTGGCAATTTAATACCAGTAAATGCAACCATACATTTGCCATCAGGCTGCGGGTTATTGTTTATACTTTGTTCAACAAGACTTTAAAACCAATTTCTGAGATTGCAGTGTTATGACCGTATTAATAGCATTGGGGGAGAATTGTGAATAACATGAAAAAAATTCAATTGGTACATTTTTTACGTATCTAATAAATGTGTTAACTTCCCTCTTGAGAGCAACTGTGCAATGTGTGTGATATCAAATGCTGTGCTTCGAACGCCCTTTGGTGGATCAAGCGGAGACCACCTGCTTGTACTGCCCACGTTGGCAGTACAGCAAGGAGGAAACTGCCATGCACTGTGTGTGCCATTCTACGAGTGCTCTCTGCATCGCCCAGATCTAACGCCCGTGCATAATAATTGGTAAACCCTTGCAATAAAGGGAATGCAGGTCGTGAGCCTACTTTTATTGGGCATTTTGTGATTATCATTATTGTTCCTGTTGCTGCCTCTGTTGTTATTATTTTTTGCTGGTGTTATTCAATATTCAGAAGATATCTTTCCGGAGCCACTGTGATTCGCTTTGGTCAGAGTGCATCTCTTTGCCCGACTCTTATTCGGATTTGTCTTTCGTTATTCCCCTGTGCAACCTCAGTGCAGTTGTTCCACCCTAATGATTTCCATGTGTGTTTGTTTAACGCCTGCCTTTGTCTGCAGAAAAGCTTGGATGACCGAATCAGTTTCCACGGAGCCAAATTCCTTTTCACATTCTGCAAAAGCCAGGCACAATGGCGTTACGCCATTCATTTGTCTTTCCTGCAATAATATCGACAGTACGCATGTGGTCAATGTCAGATACACGATCTTTCTGAAACCAGCTCGCTCCCATGGTGCATTCATTCAATCTCACAACCTCCGACATGCCTCAGGCGGCTCCTTGCCCATGTCTAGCCGGTCGTCTCTCGAACCAGGAGAGGCGAGCGTCACGCCTCTATCGCATCTCCACGTCTCTCTGTCATGTCTCCATGAAGATCTAAATGCATTGTCGTTAGAAGGGTGTGTTAAAAGCCCTTATTTCTAATTAATATTTTTTAAAGTTCATTACAGTCACCCATATGAATTTGCGTATCATAGCAGACAGTATTCGTTCAAATAATTTACGCCACAACTTTGGCAGGAACGTTGGTTGCACCGTGAAAATGCGATTGTATTCGTCGATTCATTGTTTGTTTTTGCGTACGACCAAATCGCCCAACATGTACCCGATCTCATCAGATCTCAGAAAGCTAAGCCGGCTCGAGCTTGGATAGAGGCATGGCGGGGCCCTCATCCAGCAGTGGATTGACTAAGAGGACCGTGGATGTGCACGCTGATTTTCTGCACGCGTGGAAATGTATTGCTTCACATCGGTCGCCCGTTTAAACTTCACAGTTTTCATATTTTGTCCATTGGGAGATCGTCACATGCCTTGCCTGCTTCACTCGCGTTTTATTGCCCGCAGCAAATTTTCTACGAACGTGCACTATGAAATCACGCCTATTGCTCATTCAATCTCTGACAGACATAACGACCACAGAACTCTGAGAATTGTGTCATCGTATATAGAAAATGCGATGTGGGAATTGCATATTTTTTTCTCCATACGCTCGCAAGCGATGTGTTTATCAGGTACTAGCTTTACTACCAGGCTTCGCCCGGGACTTGGATTCTTGTCTTGGATTAATACACGGCCGAAACGGAGGGTGGGGGGGGATGCGTGACGTCAGCAAGCACACTGCGTGACGCTGCCGCATACGGGTGACATCACAGATGTGACGTCACCGCTCACTTGCCGTGCAATATATGCATTATTGCGCCCCCCCTCCCAGAATACAAAAGTCTAATTTTAGACTTTTCCATTGTGTACAGTCTGGAAACTACCCACATGCTACATTTCAACTTTGTTGCATGTCGGGAAGTATGCTAAACATTTCGAACAGACACACATATTTACACATTTCCCTTTTATATATATAGATACAGGGTAGGCGTGTTTTTTTTTCTCCGGAGTGTAACGTTTCCTCTGACTCGGGTGCCTTGGACTCGTCATCTCTCTCACTCCGCTGTGTTCCCCAAGCTTGGCTCCATTCGATTAAAACCTTTAAAACTATAAACTTTTTATTTGACCAGGTAAGGCCCGACTGAGTTACGTAGTTCTTTTTCATACGCGACCTGGCCAAAGACAATGCAGTTTCAAAAAAATGCATATATTATATAATTATTGGAGCAGGCTTGTTTGTATGTAGGATTAATGCAGACTTCATGTCTTGCAAAAGGTATCTATTTTGTGACCATCTTAACACCTGTTTTATTGCCAGAAATGGTCAAGCCTATTCTTTTTATTTTCATCATAAACAAACTAACTATTTATAACCGTACTCTTTGGTTCTTTCGGTAAAGTCACGTCGGTATAAAATAAAATAAATCACGACGTTTCTGGCGCAACACAAGCGTCCGTCATCAGGTGGGAAAGCATGGTCTGCTGCTGAGGCAGCACACTGTTTTACAAGGTTTGAAATGGGTGTAGCTCAAGGGTTATAAAGAGGTGGCCGGGGCTAGTGATGTTAATGTGAGAAATTAGCATGCAACTGTAAGATAGGAGGAGAGCGGCCTCCTCGACGAGGGCACGGAAGTGGCTATGTTAATGTGAGGAATTAGCATGATGTTAATGTGAGAAATTAGCATGATGTTAATATGAGAAATTAGCATGTTAATGTAAGCTAG
>CM025670.2:6147981-6177682 GCA_014621495.2 Entosphenus tridentatus | reverse complement strand
TTCTGCAGATGTAGATGCCACTGGTTCTTCATGTTCTGCAGATGTAGGTGCCACTGGTTCTTCATGTTCTGCAGATGTAGATGCCACTGGTTCTTAATATTGTGCAGATTTAGATGCCACTGGTTCTTCATGTTTTGTAGATGTAGATGCCACTGGTTCTTCACGTTCTGTAGATGCAGATGCCACTGGTTCTTCACGTTCTGTAGATGTAGATGCGACTGGTTCTTCACGTTCTCCAGATGTAGATGCCACTGGTTCTTCACGTTCTGCAGATGTAGATGCCACTGGTTCTTCACGTTCTGCAGATGTAGATGCCACTGGTTCTTCACGTTCTGCAGATGTAGATGCCACTGGTTCTTCACGTTCTGTAGATGTAGATGCCACTGGTTCTTCACGTTCTGCAGATGTAGATGCCACCAACGCCATCTATTGGGCAGCGGTTTAACTTACGACTCTTGCTCCGAACAGGCAACTGGACATACGGACAGGTTTGTTCATATCTCTTAAAGTTCGTAAATCGAATGTTCGTAAGTAGAGGATTCCCTTAAATGTGTAAATTCCACTCCTGGCTCATGTTCACCAATGGGAATGAATTCCACTTTTAGCGCGTTTAAATGTTTAGGCAAGTTCGACTTGACTCGACTTATTGAAGCTGTTTTACAGAGATTAACATTCTGATTGTCAATGTTATCAAGTGCAGCCAAAAAGTGACCCCCTTTTTGTCACATTGAAAAAATATATATCAATGGAGAGTTAAGCAGCAATTTTTTTTTTGACATCCAAAGAAGAGTTCGTGTTAACCTCATTGTATGAAAAGGGGATCTTTTTTTAAAGCACTTGTTTGGTTTAAGGAGCGTAAAGACAAATAACCCTCATTGAGCACTGGAAGTTATCAGGACACAGTTGGACTGTTGCGACATTGATCCTCCGCCTAAGAAGCGACCGTGTGAATAAAATATCACTTTGCGCCCGAGGAGACTCCTGCAACGGAGCCCCACGTAATACATCAGTTGCTCGGATCGCCCGTTTTGCAGCCCGGCCGCTATATCAACCTTCAGCTCTCCTCGCGTCCCCGCAGAGTTTTCTCACTAGAATGTGCGGCAAGAATTGGGTCATTTTATATTTAAATGTGCAACACGCAATTCCCTAGACAGGCTGATTTTTTTTTGCCTTTTCCCCACAAATTTCATTCCCGCTCGTGTGACCAGAATCGCGAGGTGAAATTTAGTCAAATTAAGTTAATTAAAGCATTTAATGTGATGGGTTTTTCGTACGATCGTTTTAATGACCGGGCTGAGACACACATCATCTCGCTACACTCGGGAACCCGGTTTTAATCACAGATGGTTGCCTTGAATTTCACTCCCCCCCCCCCATCAACCCATAGGTGCCAGCTCTCAACGCTCCAACGACCCCTGAGTCACCCACGCACATTGAGTTGACCTCGGTTATTTTAAATGTAATACTGGGTATGGCCACATTCAAAGTCAACGTCAACAAAACAGTTACCATGCTTTCAAAAAGCTTTGGGTAGTTACCTATCTCTAATTGGTTGTCCTGAGCCAGCCGTAGACATTCCACATTCGTATGTTTCAGAGCAGTTATTCCATAGGACAATCGCTATTGACTCTCCACGCATTGGTGATCTGTTTTTTTTGTTTAACACGTAGGCTTTCGCGACCAATATTATTCATAGTAAACTTTTTGGGTTAGATCGCGTTATTTATAAATGTGTCGTAACCCTCCACCACCCGACACGGCCAATCGGCAAAAAGTGTCATTCTGGCGACTTGCCCGTTGATGCTGAATGTAATTACCAGCGAAACGTCACAGTACAAAAAAAATTTAAATGTTGTGGATTCGCTCTTCAACACACCGGTGGGCTAAAGTAGTGAACTATTTGTCCTTTGTCAACGTGACACTTTTTTGCTGATTGGCCGTGTCGGGTGGTGGAGGGTTACGACCCTTTTATAAATAACGCGATCTAACCCAAAAACGTTTATTATGGTTTTTTTTTATCAATCGGTAATGCTGCCGTGGCGTACGCTGGGTCCGCACGTCGAGACTTGCACTCCAGAGGCCGCTGGTTTCACTTGATCTGCCAGCGGTGCCCGTCGCAACATTGAGCGCGGCCTTTCTTAAAATCCGCCCACACCTCTAACTCAGCAGAAGAATAAATGGGTTCGCCACAGTGAGTTGATCGGAAGGATGGTCGCGTGTGGTCGGACAGTGGCGTTATCTTGGTGTGGTCTGGGACTGATGTGTTGCTGCTGTTGTTGTTTTTGCTACCTTGCCCAATCTTGATAAATCGGACTTACAGTAAAACCTTGGATTGCGAGTAACTTGGTCTGCGAGTGTTTTGCAAGACGAGCAAAAATTGTAAGTAAATATTGATTTGATAAACGAGCGAGGTCTTGCAATACGAGTAGTACGTGTATACGCTTTGTCTGCCGAGCATCACATGATCACAACTGATATACGAGTGCTTTGGATTACAAGCACGTTTCCGGATCGAATTACGCTCGCAATCCAAGGTTTTACTGTATATGATGTCTTCATGTATTATTTAAGTCTATTCTGTGGCTTGCTTACCATTTCCTCTAGTTTGCACCCCGATCGTTTTTGTTGTATTGTTTGCTGTTGTAACTTGCTCACTCGCCCGTAATGGACATCTGTGAAAAGAGCTTCGCAGCTCATCGGATTCCTCCTGCAGTCTAAATAAATATTACACTGGTCAACACTTTTTCTGGGATAAGGTATTCCAACGGTTTTGAGGTGTTGATTCCAAATCTGGCATCAGTTTTTGTCTATCACATCAGGTTGTTGAGATATCAAATATTGCATTTTCAATAAAAACTGCAGAATAAAAATATTAAATAAATGTGGATCTACATAAAATTATATTATAAACACACTATCCTAAAAATACAGCACCATATTTAAACACTAAAGCAGTCACTGACTCGCAACAACTTGCAATCATAAGTGACAGAGTTAATTTCGGGTAAAATCAATGAAAATGGGGTATGCCGATAGCATAAAAACGAGATGTGATAGAGCAAATCTGAGATCAGATTTGGAATCAGCACCCTGAAATTAGTCTAAAACAGCTGCAAAAGTCCAGGCCAGAAAAAAATGTTTTTTTGTTGACCAGTGTTATGATTCTAAATCTGGGTCGCAAGCCCTCTGAAGGAGCTCTGTGTAGAGCTCTCTCAGCAGGAGGCCCTTCCGCCAGCAGCGGCGTGAGCGAGCAATTGCGGAGCCGCACCTTTATCCCAACTTGTATATATCGATTGTAGATGGTATTAGAGACCTAGTAAACCCCCACCCCCCCCCCCCATTTGTAACGTTAAACTCTCTCAACGTTCTCGCCGAATAAGGCGCTCTGCCAAGGCACTGTTACGACAAAGCGTACATTTTGGGTGTAAACAACATTGATGGTGCCATTCCTTATTTGCAGCCGGATTAAATGTTCTGCAGCCACAACGTGATCCTCTGCCTATCCAGTGTTCGTCGCTTCATTTCTCCTCGTTCGTTTCCCCGGAGCGCGTTTTGTCCGCTGGCCTGCCGCGTGGTGCAATCTGCGCCGTTTATTTGCACGATTGAATGTCACGTTGCGCGAGGATTAAGTCATTGTGGTTTTTCTTTTGTTATCTTAATCTGCTTCTGGTTATATTTGTAAGTCATTTTGATAATAATAATAATAATCTTTGTTTTAATAAAGCACCTTTCGTATTGAAATATCTCAAAGCGTATTATGTAAGAACTAAAATAAATAACTAAAGCTATGATTTACGCAGATTTTTGTTATTCTTCTCCGCTTATAGACAATGTGCAGAATATCCAGAGGTTTATGGTGAGGGTATAATTGGGATAACATTCTTGGGTCATCGCATTCGCTGGTCTCTACCATTCTTATTTATTTGCATTTTATTCTTTTATTTCCTTTTCTTTTGTAATTTGCTTATCTTTCCTATGCATTGCACTCCCATCGTTGTTTTTTTTGTACTCTTTGTTGTTGTAACTTTCTGACCCCCGCGCCCCTAACTAGACATCGGTGGCAAAGAGCTTCATAGCTCATCGGAATCCTCCAGTCCTAAAGAAAGATTCCGATTGTGAGCGCAGATTGCCATCACATGCAGCTCATTGATCGTTGCAAAACGTGGAAACTGGACTCGTTATTTATCTATGTGCCTGTCTCTTTATAGACACGTTGATTTATATTTCTTAAAATCAGCACGTGTAAACTAATGATATAATTCTAATCAAAATCCAAGTGTATCTTGCACATTCAAAAACAATCATTACAGCCATTGCATTGCGCCATATTATATACGGTAAAACCTTGAATTGCGAGCTTAATTCGTTCCGGAAACGTGCTTGTAATCCAAAGCACTCGTATATCAAAGCACTCGTATATGAGTTGTGATCACGTGACGCTCGGCAGACAAAGCGTATACACGTACTACTCGTATTGCAAGACCTCGCTCGTTTATCAAATTAATATTTATTTTTAAAAAATGCTCGTCTTGCAAAACACTCGCAGACCAAGTTACTCGCAATCCAAGGTTTTACTTTACACGTTATTTGCTCAATCAAGTGAAAAGGGAACGTAGTGTCCGAGAGGCATTTTAGTTATCTCATTAACACGTCCTTGCCGAGTAATATCACCACGAAATGTTTACAACGCACTTTAATTTAGGCGACAGTAAAAAATCTACAAAGCTAACTTTCCACTTGGCCTCCATCTTTCTGTCATCAGTCGACGAAGTACAAAATGTTCCAGACACACGGAAACTAATTTGACAATACTGCAGACTGGTTAATTGGCCCATGCAAAAGCAACAGCAGCAGGCTTTTTGTATTCAATACATGTTGCGCATGTTACGTGCTTTCAGACATGAATATTAAGCGCGCTTGATCTTTCCCCCTTTTCAAGTGAAGAACACAGGCTAAGTCTGTGGCCCACAACACAGCGCCCACCTGTTTTCGATTACAGCTTCAAACCCAATCCATGTTAAACTCCTTAGCAATCTCGACACCTTTGAGTCGTGCAGCTGTGTCGTGTAACCAATAAGAATAGGTATTTAAAATAATTGATTCTGTGACAAAGAGATCGCAAATTTACAATAGCAACAAATTTTCGCTTCGTGTCATTTATATGCTAATTGGCGGGTTGAAGTGTGCATTCTGGGTTTGTTTCAAATGATCGAGGGGGGGAGGGGTTAGTCTACACTAATTGTAAAAAGGAGCTCAATTTGATTTGTCCTTTGCGGGCGATTTGTTTGCAATGCACGTTGTCTCCTCTGTTGCTGTTGGTCTCGCGTCAGTCAATATTGAGCAGTCGATCTCAAAATACCAAGGAAGTTGCTTGCTTGTACCGTAATTAAAGCGCCGCTTGCTTCAGGATGTGAGTCATTTTGGAGGTAATGTCTTTAGACTCCTTCTTGGCATTATGTTTAGTGCCGTTTTCTCACCGTTCACTTTTTTTTTACATACGTATATACAGGGTGCTTCAAAAAAATGTTAACGCTTCCAATAATTTGCATCAATGCCACGAGAAATGTGCTGCCTCCCGGCTCTGGAGACCACCTGGAGAAGATTCCAGGCACGTGTTGACAATGATGGCGAACAAGTGGGAGACTCTTTGACTTTTTGAAGCTATGAACATACATTCGTTATCATGTTACGGCGTATCATCCGTTCTTTTTCCATTAAAAACTATAGTGCCCATTTAAGTGTTAAAAAGTTTTGAAGCACCCTGTACATATTTAAAATTGTACACGTTATTTGGCGATATAAATGACAGTGAATCGGCGTTGCTTGAAAACCCAGCCAAAGGAGTCGGCCCTTGAAGTGTCCCTCTTTGAAAGTCGGAATTGGAGAAACGACACCAGGCAGTGACCACGGTCCCGCTCCTCGGTGTACGGAGGAGGAGGAGAGGGTGGAGGTTGTGAGTCATGTTGCAGGGATCATGTCCCGGTGTATGTGTGAACGTTGAAATTATTTCGCACCGTACGTAACAGAGGTCGCAATCGGTTACCCGATACCCGTACCCTACCTGATACCCAGCTACCCGTACCCGGCCGGGTACGGGTACGGGTAGCCGTTTGTGACCCTGGTGCGGCCGGGTACGGGTAGGCCGTGAGTCACTGGTGAGTAACCGTTTGTCACTCATTTCCCAACGTCTTGACTCTTCTCACAATTCAAGTTCCTAGAATCAACCCACCCACGCCTGCAACATGGCTTCATCCCAGAGGTTGCAATCGGGTACCCAATACCCGTACCCTACCCGTACCCGACCGGGTGTCGGGTACGGGTACGGATAACCCATACCCGTACCTGGCTGGGTACGGGTACCCGTTTGCGACCCTGGTGCGGCCGGGAACGGGTACGGTTAAGGAATCAAAACCCGTTTGCGGCCTCTAGTTCGTGGCCAACCGTGCTAATCGGAGGTGGTAGTGTTGAGTCTATGAGTAGTGTTGAGTCTATGGGTGGTATTGAGTCTATGGGTATTGTTGTTTCTAGATTTGTATTTGTATTGTTGTTAGTCTGTGGGCAGTGTAAGTCTATGGGCAGTATGTACGTTAAACTTCTTTCACGCCGTATGTAGTCAACCGTGCTAATCGGAGGTGGACGTGTACCCTGAGAATCTAACGTTCAGCTAGGACCAGACAAGGTTCCAAGTTCGGCCGAAATTTGCATTGAACTAATTAGCACTGATACGTGTGCCATTGTTTTTGTCGTTCTCTGGTCTGACAACTGGGGAGACTAGGCCATAAAGAAGGCTGCCTCTGGTGTAGGCCAATAAGTTTAGTCGTCATTGGCCACACTCATCCCCGTCTCGACTCACTAGCCTGTCTCCGTGCCCTCAACTGGCTACCCATCGCCAGTAGTGTCATATGCAAGATCGCCTGCCTCTGCCACAATGCCTTCACATCTGCCTGCCCGCCGTACCTTTCTTCATTATTGACGACTTGCAGCTCAGCACACGGCAGATGCCTGCGCAGCGCGACTCACGACCTCCTCTTGATACCAAGATCCAGGATGGTCATGTCTATGCGCCGCTTCTCGGTGGCAGCCCCAACAGTCTGGAACGCAATCTCTCAGCACATTCGCAGCATCACCTCAATCGCCTCCTTCAAGAGAGACTTAAAGACTCACCTCTATAACCACGTGCTTTCGAGCGACTCTGAGCTTGGCTCCTCGCCTCTGAGTTGCGGCCGTTACATCCACAAATTTGCGCGCGTTATAAATTGCATTATTATTATTATCAGAGCGTGTTTGTTTGTATGTTCACGACAAGTACCGTTTGTTGTTAATGCAGACTTAATTCCTTGCAAAAGGTTTCTATTTGGTGTTTGAACATCTTAACACCTGTTGTATTGCCAGAAAGTTGGCTTTTGTTTGTGTTTACACGTTGCACCCATATATATGGTGGTTATTGTTTAATGGGCTGAACAACCTTGAATCGTGATGGGTCATGATCGAATCGTGGGGGTCATAGTGGTCGTGGGGCGGGGGAATCGGTGTTTGGGGTGCCGTGGTGGCGAGATGTTAACTACCTCGCCCGGTATACAGGAGGGCGCCTGGGTTCGATCCCGACGCCTGTATATTTTGAATTTGTTTGTTCTTGCCGTGGTCGCGTGGATTATTTTCCCAGGTCATCTGGATTTTGTTGACAATTTTGTTGTTTAAAATTTTGTCATAGGAGACTAGGAATCCAAGTTCCAGACAAAACGCGAATCCTCTTTCGGTTTGGAGTTCGCGACCAGTCTTGCCGATGCTGGATTCCCACGTCTCACCTGGTCAAATTGATTCCGACAAAATTTGACTTAAAGCTTTCGTGACTGCAGGAATTCATATTCTTTGGATCTTTCGGTAAAGCCACGTAGATATAAAAAAGAATAATGATATTTTTATTATTATTTTATATCTACGTGGCTTTACCGAAAGACCCAAAGAATATGATTCCGACAACTCAATTCACGTGGTAGGGCAGTGAAACAATGTAACTTATTCTAAGTTGGATACAAAAAAAATAGTTTACCATACTGCTCGAATGTTATTTTCAATTTTGCAACAAAAAAAGCCATTCAGCGACTTTTCTTTCAAGCTAAAAGGCTGAGGCGTGTCGTCGATTAGCACGGTTGGCTACGTACGATGCAGATGAAGTTCAGCACACATACATACGTGCATACGTGCATGATCAAAGCCCATAGTGTTTTATATACTCGCCGTTTACAGAGCCGCAATGGCAATGCGTGCGCGTGTCTCCTACCGAGTCGTTCATTTGTCAGGCTTGAGGTCGCCTTGTTGCCTGAGCGGAATTCCCCGCAGCTTACCAACACTGACCCCGGCGAGCACAGGCGCTGTGTAGGCAACGCGTGTGCGTCTCTCCGCCGAGTCGTTCATTTGCTTGAGGTCGGTTTGTGGCCCGAACAGAATTGCCCGCAGTTTACCAGCACTGGCCCTGGTGCCCCCCCCCCTCCCCTCCGGCACCGTTGTGCACGTGTTTTAGCCCCTTTCCTATCCGCGCCTGATTCTTGTATCCCCCGAACTAATGGATCCTGTGGGATTTGTGCAAAGTAGTAGTCAAATAAGCTTTCGGAACCCAGAGCTATGAGCCCGTGACCATGCAAAAATGATATGGCCCAAAGGCAAAAGACCTTGAAATTCCAAGTGAACTCAAGCTGCGCTGTGAATTTCCCGATCCTATGAAGTTTTGGGGGAAGGGGCGTGGGCGGTGGCATTTAATTTGGCTGGTGTGTGCACAAAAAAACAACTGTTACACAAATATAGTCTTCTGATATATATAATATGCAGACGATTTGTTTTTTCTGTGAGTGTCGTGGTTTGCTGAATATCGCAGCTCTACGAAGGGAGCAGTTTGGGCCTAGGCCACACTGAGTGCAGGCGCTGAGAAAAGAAGTGAATCTTGGTCATTGGAGAAGATGCTTTCATGTTCTCTTTATTTTTTCTTGCACACACATCTCTCCATGTTTACACGAGGTAAGAATGGTGACAAGTAAACTAAGCGGGTGCATTTTGAAATAACGTCACAGGCGATGCTTTAATGTGTTTTTTCTTGTGTGGTGGACAGGATTTATATATATACATAATTCATAAATGTATGTGTGTATTTTGAACTTCTTTCGCACCTTATGTAGCCAACCGTGCTAATCGGAGCTGCGGGGGAGGGACAACAAACTGAACACAAAAAATAAAACACAAAAAATAAAACACAAAAAATAAAACACAGCAAGAACCACTGCAGTGACAGTTCCATCAAAAAAAATTCCTCTTCAACCACACCGACGGCCTCAGGCTTCTTACATACCGCATGTAAATATAACAACGTTGATTCACCTGGGAATCTCCATCTATCCAGCAACAAGTGTGCCTTCCTCCATTGGATTAACATGGCATGCTCGCAGCATGCGCTCACTCCCTTACACGTTGTGATGTAGCTTTAGTGCTGGCTCCCACCGTAGCACTTGCCTGTTTCCAAATCGCTATTTTAAAACGTACAGCAAAATCATGCCTCCGTTATGTCAATCGGAATCAGAATCTTTTATTCATCCTGGAGAAATCTGGTGAGCGATGAAGCTCTTTTTTTCACCGAGGTCATATAGGGGCGGGTCAGGAAGAGGATATTGGAACAGAACTGCATGAAGTCATGTGATCAGGGCTTTCAATTTAAAGTCAGGTTCTCCGATAACGCTGGGTGATTTCATAACGCGGATTGAATAGAACGCGATGAATGTATTAGGGAGCACACTTTTTACATGTATACACTAGCTTGACTACCCGGCTGCGCCCGGGACTTGGATTCACCACGCCCGGCCGCCTTTGTCTCCCCAGTGGCGATGTTCACACACCACAGCAGTTACTCGTTTGAGGCTGAGTCGACCTAGGGGAGGCCCAGGATCGATTCAAATAATCGTCACCGGTAATGGCCGTGATCGGGCATCGAACTCGGGTCGCCGGGTTCGTAGCGCAGCGCGCGAATCGCTCCGCTGTCGCTGCCCCCCCCCCACCACACACACAGGATAAAGACAAAGATTCCCCATGTAGCTTGTGAGACTGTAGGGGGCAAGTGCTGTTAGCGAGCCCCTATGAAGGCCGCATGGCACACGAGGGGGTGGGTGGCCAGCACCGCACCTGGCCGCCTTTGTCCCCCCAGTGGTGAAGTTCGCACACCACAGCAGTTACTCGTTTGAGGCTGAGTCGACCTAGGGGAGGCACAGGACCGATTCAAATAATAGAGTTGAATTGCGTAGCATGGCCTAGGTATGTCTCTTGAACATTGCTATATCTATTTGCTTCACGGTATGTGACCTCCTTTAAACAAATGCTACCATGATCCAATCACGCATTATTCACGTTTACAATACGCCAACGTTATTTCCTTGGGGTGGTTAACCGAAGCTTCATATTTGCTTTATTTTTAGCGCGCATGTGTAATGCTTGGAGAGGTGTTGTTTAGGCAGAGTGCACCAGTAAACGTCCACCACTGCCCATAATCCTCTGGGATTCCGAGCCAATCTAAGCAACTCTGTTGAAGCAATCTCTCTCTTGTTCCCCTGGTCACGTTTAACCGAGTCTCGCCTGCATGTCCCTTCCCCCTCCCAACTTCTAATCTATTCTCTGTGAGTCGTGAGTCTGTCTTGGGTTTCCTGTCGGAATGGATTCGAACACCGTGGACCAGACGTCTACCCCGTGTCCCTCTCGACGCTTGGCTTTAACCGTGCTGTCTGTGGAAGCGCATCGTGGAGTTAATGGTGGCACGACTCGTAAATATCATGATAGGAATGGTAAAACTAAACTAAATACATGATTTTTTTTTCCCAGGTAAGGCCCACTGAGCTGTATAGCTTTTTTGTTTCATAAGCGACCTGGCCACATATGATAGCCCAAATGAAGTGGCTTGTCATCACGTGGAAATGTATAGCAGCCAAATTATAGAAACACACCTTGATTCTAAATGTGCAGGGGAAAGTCTGGAGGACACGGGAAAAAATCCACGTGACAACGGCAAGAACAAACAAATTCAAAATATACAGGCGTCAGGGGTCGGGATCGAACCCAGGACCTCCTGTATACCGGGCGAGGTAGTTAACATCTCGCCACCACGGCGCCCCATACATCGATTCCCCCGCCCCACGACCCCTATGACCCCCACGATGCGATGATGACCCGTCACGATTCAAGGTTGCGATTCGATCCAGGGACCGATAATTTGGCAATCCGAAAAGCTGCGGTGATCTTTATTGGCGTGTTAACAGAGGAATTTGAGAGAGATCCACGCAATGCGTTGGCGATCACCTCGGGTGTGGGTACACAGTCCGTGTCGTCAATGCCACGGCAACATACAGAGGGTGAGAGAGGGGATGCAACTCGTGCAATTAAAATTGAAATCTTCGTGCGACCGAGCGCGTTGTGTGTGCGGTTTAAGACACCTCGCCAAAACTTTTGTGCAATTATTTATAACAGTGGATGATACCTTCGTGTGATTTTGGGGCTGACATTGGTGTGCCACAAATAGAGCAAAACTGAAATTTCAACAGGGTTTGTCTCGTACGTAAAAGCCACTATTAGGTAACGAATCATATGCCCAATACATAAATAAAAACTGCTCTTCAGAAAACTATTTAAAATATTTCATTCTCATCAGGCCTCCATGATGTAAACACGTGCATTCTCTCACTCCATCCATCCATCTGTTATCGACAAATGCGTTGATTTTTTTTGCTGTTGATTCTGCTTGTGCACCAGTGGCAACGTACGTTGAACGTCTTTCGCACACCTCACGTAGCGAACCGTGCTAATCAGAGGTGCTGCGGGGGTCTTCTTCCTTCGTATGGCATGCAAGCAACAGTTGTGTATAGATGTCACAGTTGAATGTCAAGGTCCTTCAACCAAGCCAAGGTGTCAGTAGAAGCTGTATGGATTGCATCAAGGACGTAGCCATGGAGTTAACATTGGGGGCGACCAAATCTTCCAGGGGGTCTGGAGGTCCCCCCCCCCCCCAGAAAAAAAATCTAAATTTGAAAACGAATATCCTGCTTAAAATAAAAAACAAAATAACTAACACATAGGATGGACTTTTAGTTTATTTTTTACAATAATGTCTAATAGTGTATTGCATTATATTGCTTTGTTTTTTCTTTTTCATATGTTCTTGTTTCATTGTATGTAATGGCAGAGATTATGGATTAATAAAGTACAACCATAACCACAATCATAAACAGAAATCTATTTAATAGCAATATATTGGGGGGGACATTTTGAGCATATTTGAATATTGGGGGGGGGATGTGTCCCCACCAATATATATTATAATTACAGCCTTGGGTTACATACAGCATCAGCGCGCGGGTAAGGACAACAAACTAAACACCACGCAATAGTAGCAGCCAAACCATGTGTTTGATCAAGGACAGGGGAGGAAACGTGGCGCCCGTTACAGTGTTTCCAGTGCGCAGTCGGTCGCTCAACGTGCGTGCGTGTACAGCCCGTGCATGCGGTTGTCAAAAAAAACAAACGTGCACGCTTTAGCTTTACGCTAATCTCCAGGGAGGGAACTAATCCCCATGTTCGGCTTTGACCTCCACAGCGAGAGATTGTGTGTATTGGTGTGGGCCGGGGATGCTGGAGCCAGAGCAATGGTGTGTGCCCTGGTTAATGCCCCGAACCTCCTCGTCTGGAGGTGGCTGGAGAGCCGAAGCAGTGGAAGCGGCTTGATGCACGTGTCTTAAGTAGTGGGACAAGATAACTGAGACCATCGATTTCGACTGCTTCTGAGTTCTCCGGGACACTCATTAGGTGGGATTCAGCCCCGCCACTGAGGCCTGTACAGAACGGCTTTGTATCCCTAAAACAGATCAAAGGCAATATATATATTTTAAAGTTTAGTCTAGAAGTCATCGGAGCAAATAGTTACCACACTTCACCATTGCTTATTTGCGATTGTTGGCTTCCTATACATTTAAAAACATGTATGTTAGTATATACATAGGTTTGATGAAACAAAGTGGTTGTCCTTACGTGCCCCGCGTTTAATTTGTGTTTCGACGATTTACCTTCTAAAAAGATCTGGCCGTGTCTCGCACACCCCAGAAAGGGCATCTCGCACCCCAGGTTAAGAACCACTGCCCTGCACGGTTATGAAATCCCCTATTTGCCACCTACATCGCATGCACCAGACAAACCGCGCACTCTCAATTTAAACCTAAACCGAGCTCTCGACTCGGCATATGCAGCGTTGTGGAATGCCATCGTGTAGATCTGGTCCAAAAACACCTCCGAAAGATGTGCATTGTCTCTCTCTCTGGTGAGTTTTTTGTTTTTAATGATGCATGGCTCTTACCTTTGTGTAGGCAGTTCAGTGAGGGACGTGATTAGCAGTTGGGGAATGGCAATTTATCAGCGCTGAGCAATCTGCACCGTACATTTGTTTCCATCCATTGGTGTTTAATGAGTCCTAACCCACCTTGGGTGTCATCCGCCATGCCGTTTAGAGTTCTGTTTTCAGTCCACACACAACAGCAACAACAACAAATGAGGAGCATGCTGTTTTCAGCACCATTTCATGTGAATTACATGTAGAATCTATCAATCATTAAATTAACCGTATCGATTGTGCCCTGGCTTAGAGCAGTGACGAATGTGTGCTGGTGGGCATTTTTTTACGCACCCACATGGATTTAGAAGTTAATTCCAAGTGTCTGAAATGTATATATATTTTTTTAAATTAAAAGTTCAATGTTGCATGCAAATTAGATGTAATACAGCACATCATGCTTCAAGGTCAAAGTGTCTCTCTGCTCAAATGAGTTTTTGTCATATATGTTTTCGTCCACTATACAATGAACATTTCACGTTTCTATGACCGAAGTTTGTTTAATCCATACGACAACCACTTTAAAGTGATACTGAGTTTGATTCCAGAATGATGATTGGCTGAGTTACCTCCCCATCCCCCTCCTCCTCCCCCTGATTAAGATTCTAGCACTCTGTCACTGTGCCTCCTTGCAGCAGTCTATACTGATTTGTATGCCACACGTTTATTCATTGGTAAGGGTGGGAATACATCCTGTGCATCATTGCTTGGGACTCGGGTAAATATTGCATGTGTCATCGGAAGCTAACGCAGGGTTGAGCCTGGTTGGTACATGTGTAGTGTCAACGATTCAGATATAGAGTTGCTAGGAGGCACTTTCTTTATTAACAACTTTCACGGTCTCATCCGCACACTCTTCACAGTAGCTTAGCCTAGCCTGTACACAACACTCGCCGCCTAACACTGACGGCGCTGACTGAGATAGCCAACTACTATCTTGTAGCGCAATATCTAGCAGAGACGTTTAGCGACGACGACGACAGCGACGACGAGACGAGGCCATTCCCAGAACCGGCAGCCACGAGCTCCCGCTCTCGGCTCCTTTTATGCTCCCGGCGTGGCCTGGCTCTGCCCTAGCTCCGCCCTGGCTCCGCCCTGACCGCGCCTCCCTTCTCAAACCCACTAGCAGGTCCCAGGGGCCTCCAGACGGGGTCTTCCGTGACCCACCCTTACCCTAGTTCCTTCTCTCTGCTCACAAACCGTGCACACCCTCACCGGCGTGTGTGCTGTCTGTCCGCCACAGTTGCCGCTGCTGTCCACCAGCCGGCGCTATTACACTACACATGGATGGGAAACTGTCTTGGAATACCAAGTCTTGGGTGGTGATTTTGCAATAGAGAAGTGGATTCTCCACTTTATCCATGTGTGGCGTGGATGTTCGTTTGCAACATGTTTTTATCCATAATGTACGGTAAGCCCCATGATCTCATAAACAAATGTTTAATTAATATCACTGCAATGGACGACACTTTACACAAGCCGTGGGATTTCTATTTAACATTTTGAATAGAAAAAAAAAGTTATTTTACGACAAAAAACTAAATAAATAATGTCGCCTTAAAGATTTCACTGTGCATTGTATGAAAAAAAATTGACCACGTTCACCGTTAACACCGCTGTACAACAAGGTAGTGTGCTGCCAGGCTTTCTTGAGCGCAGAACAATGCCATTACCAGACACATGCACCAGCTGCCTTATTCGTTTTATGTTATAAGACGGTTGATTTGTTTTATCCCCCCTCCCCTCCAATGTTATCCCGGTTGCGCTTTCGGCATCGTTTCACGAGACCAAAAACATCCATTTTTGGATGTTTCCGCAGCTGAGCAGTGTCATCCTTCCGGAATGGAGAACGGCCCACAGAAGCGGGCATCATAGGGCTGCCTCGCAGAGCCCCGGTCCACTCTGTCCCACAAAGTAGGGGGGCAGCACTTTCCCACCGGCCCTGTGACTGAGAGTAACGTCCGTTGCACGTCAAGAGCAATGCTTTGTTTGTTTCTCAGACACGTAATTTAGCAAAATTAAGTGCAGAACCAAATATAAAGATGGTGTCTTTTTGTTATCTCGTTGACGTCTTGCTTTCTATGTGCACCTAACCACATCTCTCCCCCGGCCCTACACTGTGCTCCTCCATCAGCTCAACAATCCGGCCACCAGACCTCTGCCCCTACCACCCTTCACCTACCCTCATCCGTGCCCATTTTACCACTTCACGCACGTGCCCCATCCACGTTGCACCCATCAAAACGCCCTCACTCACCATCACACTCCACCTTATTCTGCGTTACCCACCCCGGCAACATCTGCTCCATTCCCAGCCCCTGTCCCTCCGTCCATTCCGTCACCTCGCTCACTGAACGCCGTCGGCTTGCATTTTAAAGCGCCCTGAAAAGGGAGTTTCATAAATGCGAAATAGAATAGAACGGGCAGAGACAATCAACTCATTTGTTATTTGGCTGCTATAAATTTCCACATGATGATAAGCCGACTAAGTTGAGCTGTCGTTTGTGGCCAGGTCGCTTCGAAAAAAAGAACCTAACAGCTCGGTAGACTTTACCTGGGTAAAATAAACATGTTTTTGTTATATACAGGGTGTTTTTAAAAGATGGACCCAATTTCAAAGCGGTATTGTATTTTGGTGATTTGTTCACCTTTCCTATAATTTGCACTCCTGGTCGTGTTTTTGTAGTGTTTGTTGGTGTAACTTTCTGACGCACGCCCCTTTATAGCTCATCGGATTGCAAATAAAGATTTCGATGGTTTCACTCGAACTTGAAAACCTGCGTTAATCGCCGGCGGCTGAAACCTGGAGTCGAACCCAGGTATCGGCTCCCGAACCTGCGAGCCACCTCCTTATAAGGCAACGTTAATGATGGATGTGTTGGATTTTGGGGGATATCGATTTGTGCACCGATGTCAGCACAGTCCAATGGATTGTTTTTTTTTGTGTGTGGGAGGGGTGGGTGGTTGTACATTTAATATATATCTATTATGTTTATAATGTACGATACAGGCCGACAGCAAGCGTTGCAAAGGCATTTGAAGGTACACTCAAATAATGAGAATAAGCTATTTTGTAAAAACTAAGCCACATGTGTGTGTACGTGCGTGCATGCTATGCTCCAGCATTATAGATTCTGCGTCGTGCAATTTTTCTACATTAAAACCGAGTAAAAAAATGTTTACTTCGAAGTCCACTGCGCACGGAATGTAAATCCGGGATTTTTATAACGAGCGAGCCGACCGCTATTTATTTCCACGCACAGGCAGATAAAATAGCGAGGGTGGGGGGTGGTGTATACAGAGCTTCATCCTGCCGTGACCTCGCCACAAAGGCTCAATCGCAATCTCCTCGCTGAGCCGGGGGGGGGGGGATTTGGGGCAAATTTCGCCTGCTGCTTGAGTTGTGTTTTTGTGTACACTTGGGGGGGGGGGGGGGGGGCACGCCCCAGTTAACGCCCCTTGAGGATGGTTGTTTCTTTTTTGTTCCAAGGTAGATTTAACGCGCAGCTCGGTAAAACGTGGAGATATACGCGTGGGTTTGAGCCGTCTGGGATTGTTCGCCCATCCAAACGAGTTGGTAATTATCAAAGAGATGATTTTGTTCTTTTTATGTTCTTTGTGTCTTTCGGTAAAGGCACGTAGATAGGTTCAAAGAAAATAACAAAAAACTACGACGTTTCGATCGCAAGACCTCCCCCTCCCTTCCCCCACCACCCCCTCCCTTCCTCCACCTCCCCCCTCCCTTCTCCCACCTCCCCCCTCCCTTTCCCCACCTAACCCCTCCCCTCCCTTCCCCCACCTTCCCCCTCCCTTCCCCCACCTCTCCCCTCCCTTCCCCCACCTCTCCCCTCCCTTCCCCCACCTAACCCCCCCTTCCCCCACCTAACCCCTTCCCTCCCTTCCCCCACCTCCCCCCTCCCTTCCCCCACCTCCCTCCTCCCAAGGCCCCCACCACCCCCCCATCTCCCACCTTCCCCTCCCACTTCATTACAACGTGAATCACTCATGCATAGTACGTCAACATGTAATGAATCATTTTCAGAAGTCTTTCATGAATCAGGATTTGTGTAAGCACAGGAGTGCATATTTGTCAACAGGAAATTATTTGCCTGTATTTGGCAGGGTTTTCTTTTACTTAATGTAGTTTTGTGTTTACAGCTTTTTAATGTTAATGTTGCTTACTTGCAGCAATCAGTGAAACAATGTCGTGAATGTGAAACAGGTTTATGGGGCCTAAACATTCCTGCCACAACCCAACACACAAATCTATCTTGTCCGACGTCTTGCACGTCGCTGTGAATAGCAACATTTATAAATATTAATCTATATTAGTTTTAAATCAGTGGCATTGAGCACAGAAAATCTATCACCTCCCATTACAATTGTGGAATAACTATGTGGTGAATTGGTGTCAGACTGATAATGCCCACTGTGTGGAACAAGTATAAGCTATTAATATTTGTTTCTTTATCAAATGTATACAAAACTTTTTTTGGAACCTCCTTTGCCAGTAGCAAAATATGATAATTGCTTTTCTTTGGCGTCATCTGGTCCAACACCATGTGAGACTAGGCTCTAAGAAAAGCTGTCTCGGGTGTGGACCAATCAATTTCAAGGACAGTGCATACATTATCAGAGTTATGTTTTTTGTTTGCATTCCTACCACAGGTATTGTGGTCAATGCAAACATAACTCCTTGTAAAAAAAAAAATGTGTCAGGGTACAGAAACATAATCTCGATAAAGACCAGAGAAATCCGATGAGCTATGAAGCTCTTTTTCAAAGACGTCCAGTAACGGTATGCACCTCCGATTAGCACGGTTGACTACGTACGGTGCGAAGGAGTGCAACACGCAGATATTCACCCTGAAGATTATTTTGCTACCAGCAGCTTGCATGTTTGCGAAGCAGAGGGAAAAGCACAGAATACTTGGACAAACATTACCACAGAATACCAGCCCGAGCCAAACGGTGGTTTGAGGTCTGAGTGTTGAAGTGTAGCACCGTATTCAAGTCCATTCACGGAGACGAGTACAACTGAATCAAGTGGGGAAAGGCAATTTCAGATATTTGTGTGTGTGTGTGCGCAGCCATCAGGCTGAGGTGAAACCATCAACCTCTCTGCAGGTGGATAACCCTGTCAGGCTCATGCAGGGGTGTTCATTTATCACTTGTCCAGTCCAGGGCTTGAACCTGAAAAGATCTCAAATGTTCCAGACCCGCATTCTCACGTGATGTGCTGCATACACCAACTGAAGTGAATGCACCATTGGTGCAAATAAACATGCAGTCCGGCAATGCCGCAGAATGTTTTTTGTAAATATCTAAGAGCTGTCTGTTGTCTCTTTAGTTTCCTAGAAGAAGCAGAGACGGACGTGTGAAGAATATTCCTAATGATCTGCTTGTTAACTGGATCCTGTGTAAAATTGTACATGAGCAGTGGAGTGGTGGCATAGTGGTTAGCGCATTGCGCTATGAACTGGGCGAAGCTGAGTTTGATTCCTGGCCGCTGGTAACACCGGTGCTGAGTAATATCTTAACTGCCTTTTTGGTTATGCCCAAAGGTTCAAACTTTGTACTAAGACTTGACCCAATTGACTGTTAGCCAAGGGATATTGTGCTTCGCAAAAGAACCGATGCAGAAGATCCCTGGCTTCCATCTTCCGTGAAACTTCTGGGTCACAACCCCTAATCTGCATCCGCTGTGCAAAGTATGGCAGCAGCAGATTTTGAGATTTGCAGAATAAACTTGAGTTGTCATTTATTCATAATTGTTCTTGTTTGCGTCCGATCTTGTAAGTAAAATGGCGGCATGTGTGTTGTACACCCTCCTCCACCCTGACACAGGCGAAAAAAATAAAGTTGTCCTGTGAACAAGTGCACTAATTGATCGTTCCCTCATCACACCGGCGTATTGCATCACAAGCCACAACATTTTACTACTAGGTGCGACATTTCGCTGCTAATTATAACCAGCATCAGGCAATTGCAATAATCCGCCTGATCGGTGGAGCAGGGTGTATGACACACATCGGCATTATACTCGCACGTAATCCAGACCCAAGAATCAACTGTGAATCATAATATTGCTCGGTGAAAGCCTACGTGTTAAATAGTCGTTTATGTTGACGTCTGTGATTTTAAAAAAAAGTGTTTGTTGTGTGCTTTGCCGCTCCTGTTTTTGTGTATTTCAGAACTACCCTTTGGCTGGGAGAAGGTCGATGACCCAGAATATGGCGTGTATTATGTAGAGTAAGTTACATTTCGTGCACTTCTTTTCTCTCTCAAATTATTGTTGCCGTGATCTTACCCCTTGCGCAGCTTTTGCGCATTGACGACAAATTGCATCTGCGCAAATAGAAAAGGCCACGACCGTTTTTAAAAGCAAAAAAAAATGTTGCTTGAATAATAACAACAACAACAAACCCTTTGTGTCTCGAGGACAGACGACATTGAACGTGTAGAGCATCCTGGCACCCGGCCCGTCTGTCTGCAACGTTCCGCTGGGGAACCACCACAAAGGCTGCGTACGAGGAAAACATTTGGGCCGGGTTTTTTTTCTTCCCCCGAATGAGGAGTGATATTTGACTGCACGCTCCGTGTTGCAACACTCGTCTTCCTGAAAGCTCGTTACGTTTGATATTTTACAGGTCGTGCAATGCATTCGTGAGGTTTTTTTGTTTTTGTTGCGGTCGTCGTTGTCAGCGGGCCACGGCTCGGCTGTCAATCCGCGCATTAGCATTATTACCCCCGCAGGGGTCAAGAACGTGACCCCTGCACCGAGTGCCCGGCTCGCTCCGCCCGTGACCCATCATCCCTCGCTTTCATTGCCGCGCCCGAGCGCGGTGCAGCAGGAGGCTTTTAGACGCCAATTTGTACTCGAGTGAGCGAGCGACTGACCGCGTGTCCGCTTTGCGTATCCACCCAGCTTGTGTTGCTGTGGTCAGAGCTCTCGACTTGCAGTCAGGTTGCAGTTTCAAACGCTGGTGGGGGGTAGGGGGAAGTGGCTTTGGGGGGGTTGGTGGAGGGGGTGGGGGGGTTGGGAGGATGGGGGGTGGGCATCAGCCCAGGTCATCAACTTTGCGGATCATAAAATGTATGCCACCTTGTGGTTGTCCTGTGAATAAACTGGCTCCTGCCATGAGAACATGGAATTTCCACCATTGGCTCAAGGCCATAACGATGATTTCAGCGGGGTGACGCTGACTAAAAATTGTTGATTCATGGCACATACGGTATGTTTATTAAATGCTGATCACACATTGGCAGCTTAGCTGCTACGAAATTACCAAATCACAGATTCAGAACTGATGTGATCTTGTTAGAGACTCCACAATACAGATGATCAGCATTGTAGTAGGTCAACAATGTGTTTCCTCTGGAGAGACTGGCCCTTGCCATGGGAATGTGGAGCTCTCTTCACCGGCTCACGGCCACCAATAAATCTGAGTACTCATGCCGTATTTCTTAGAGCAGAGTGGTGATGCTGTGATTTTTGGCACTGAGTAAAATCTTGACAAAGAGAGGGATGCCTACATGGTGTGAGGGTTAGCACACTGGGCTTGCAATCCAGAGGTCGCCAATTCAATATCCGGGGCGGCAGTTTCAAACAGTTGGCAAGTGTGTACGTTGAACTTCTTTCGCACCGTACATAGCCAACTGTGCTAATCGGAGGTACGGGAGAAGGACAACAAACGAAACACACAAAGCAGTTCTGAAGAAATGAGTTTTCAGTCTAGATTTAAAAGTGCATAGCTTCAGTGGCTTCCTAATATCGGACGGAAAAGGGGGTTCAAGACGGCCTTGCGAAGTGCATCTTAAAGCGCACGATGCTGTGACCGTCTTTGTTCAGCGGCGAGCCGAAAGCCGCTGCGATGGTGACCGGAATTGACACGATGGTTTATGCTTCTTGACGAAATCAGCAATGTATTGTGGTCCATTCGTGACAAGCACTTTGTGCGTAATGAGTGCGTGTAAATGGGTCTGCCACATTGAGTCGATCAGCAGGCCGTGCGTGGTGGGGTCAAGTGTGAGAACTCACACTTCTAGGCCACATACCCTCGAGCGGAGTTCTATGGAGCAAGTAATTGCAAGGCTGCACCTTTATTTATAATTGACAGAAGGCCTGCGTACACGCGTTGTCGGTGTATAGTCTCCTTTCCACGAGTGACGCCATGACAGGAACGCAAACCCTTAACGTTCATGCGCTTGCATTATAATCAGCCGCTTCCAATGGAGAAAAAGGCCTTTTTAAAGATCAGATAGGCAGTTACGCAATGTCGATCTGAAATTGGCAACTGATGAAATGTCAACCCCTGCAACTATGTTTTTTTGTAAAAGTTATTTCATTTGGACAAGATTATATTTGAATGACATTTTCAGGATTTAATTTGCGCCGAAAGTTATTTTTTTAGTTTTTGGAGCGATTGATATTTACTTATTTCTGTTGAAAATAAACAATGACTTCAGATTTGTGTTTTCCCCTAAACAGTAGAAAATCTACTTTCCTCCCTTAAGAGTGCTCAAATGTATTCAGAAAATAACTCCGTGCACTCCAAATTCTAATGAATACCGAACACCTTAAATGCTGTGTCCATCCGAATATGAATTGAATATATAGTGCACCTTAATAAAACAAGTAACGTCAAAAAAATTACGTTAGAAAAGTGCAGTGTGATTACGCATATTTAATGTGGCAATTACTCAAATTGTCACCATGGAAAAACAACACTGCAATGTCAGTTCAGTGGTGGAAGTTCTATTATCCTATAGCAAGGGTGATGAGGTTATCCAAAGTTGTTGATGCTTGGGTGTAAATTTCCGTAACCGAAAAGCCAACAATTTTAACTCGTGTGCTTTCCCCTCTACCCCCCCCCTCCCCACCATTCTGCAGTCATATCAACAGAAAAACTCAGTTTGAAAATCCTGTGGCTGAAGAAAAGAATACCAAATTGCAGCAGTTACAAGGTAATGTCAACATCACACCCTCATTTACCATTACGGATTGCAGGGTTTGTCATGGGCATTTTTGGCAGCGCTAAACTCCAATGGTGACCTGGGCCAGTGGTTCAAATTCCACATTGCAGTGGCCGGGTCCAGTCTTCTCCATGGCAATGTTAATTTACACGACAAGGTGCTATTCGTTTTTATTGACCCCATAAAGAAGACGATGATAATGATGATGAGTGCGAATGTGATCATGAACTCGAATTTGATGTTTGAGTCCAGGCGCCCTGCAAAAAACTCAACTCAGCCGGTGTTTACGCACTTTTTACAGGAGGGTGTATTTAATAATTGTTCGTAACATGCAGTGCTCTCACGCGTGGACCCAAATGGCTGATAACCCAAAAAAATTGAGAGCAATATATAAAGGTGCGTGGTAATTCATGCACATTAATGAGCAAATCGTCGGCGTTTATAGACTGTTAGGTGAGTAAAATTCCGTTTACGTTTATCCATTCTGCACGCGCGACTACCGTTGCCTCGAGTTTATTTATAGCGCGGTGGTGAAAAAATGCTCGTGAACTTACAGACAGGATTAAAATTATGCCGATGAAAGATAGAGCAGAGTAAGCAAACGTTCTGGCTGATGCTAACCCAATCGGCGCGTATGAAAGAGCGTTCGAGTGAAAGAGTTGAATTAAATGGAAAACAACATGCGCGGTGGAATTTGTAGGAGGTAAGACAAACATGAATTGTTTTAGCATTATGTCCTTCGCGTACACTAGCATCTTTAATAATAAAAATGGACTTCAAAGGGTTTGCTTGCAATAAAATATCGTACCAAACGTTATTTGCAATGTGTTTATAGTCTCATATGAAAAGTTCGTTTTTTATAAATGTGCATATTAGAACTGGGATAAAAGAAATACTCCACATTTGCAAAAGGAGTTTTACATATCTGGATTTATTTGTTTGTTTTATATATTTCATAAAATAATTACTTCATACAGTATTCCATGAAGTAAAAAAGTACAGTTTTTTTCCACATCTTAAACGTGTACTTGCCATCGTGCAAGAATAGCAGTTGACTTCGCGCTGTTTTGCTCTACAATAGTAATGTTTAGCGTTTTATATATATATATCGCCTCTTCCAAGCAAATCTAATCTCACCATCGCTGAGAAATCACAGACCAAGCGGGAAGACAGCCAGGCAGTGAGCCGGCGCTACCAAAACAATGCCAATCAAGCTCCGCTGTTCCCTACATATTAAGATGTTTTTTTTGCCAATTCATGAGTGTAATAATAGGGTTTTTCCCCTTTTTTCTGGCAACAAAACTGAAACCTTTTTACAAGGAATCACGTGTGCATTAACCACAATACTTGTGGTCAAAATGCAAACAAAAAACACACTCTGACAATATATGCATTGTCCTTGAAACTGATTGGTTCACACCAGAGACGGCTTTCTTTTGAGCCTCGTCTCAATCGGTGCTAGACCAGAGGACGCCAAAAGGCGCACAGCTCATTCATGCGTGTGTTTATACATGCGGGAAGGAAACCGAAGCACCGAGAGGAAGCCCAGCAAGAGGGGCGGTGGGGGGGGGCAGCACTCAAGACAAACGGAACAGGAGGAGTCCACACTTTGCTGTCGCACCTTTTTCCCAGCAAGCCCGGATGTTGGCTTCACCAACTCAACTCTCACCTCTGCGGTGCTGGGTTCCAGGCCTACGCGCGTAGCCGTGACCGCCCGGTCCGCACTGCTGTGGAGTATCTTGAATCTGTATTCTTAGGTTTTTTGGGTAAAGTCACGTAGGTAAAAAATTTAAATGTAAATTGATAAAAGTAAAAAAATCACGACGTTTCCGAGGCAACACAAGCTTCCGTCTTCAGGTGGAACCATCACAGCACGATAGCTGTATCAAGTAAAACCGTCACAGCACGATAACTGTTTTAAGTTAAACCATCACAGCACGATAGCTTTATCAAGTAAGTACTTGATACAGCTATCGTGCTGTGACGGTTCCACCTGAAGACGGAAGCTTGTGTTGCCTCCGAAACGTGATTTTATTTTATTTTGCTTTTATAAATTTAAATTTTTTACCTACGTGACTTTAGAGAAAAAACCTAAGAATATGAATCATTGCAGTCACGAAAGCTTCAAATCTAGAATCTTGAATCTGGTCAGCTGGATCAGCTGTAGAGGCAGCAGCTGAAATCGGAAAGGTTTACGAATTCAACTTCCAATTGCGGTAGACTCAGCCCCATCATCTCTCTCAGGGGTTAATAAAATGAAGTACCACTTTGTGGGGAAGTCAACAAGGGCGGTTGTTGTCTTCTGGACAGACTCGCCCACACCATAGGAATGAGGAATTACCACCACTGGCTCAGAGTGGCAGGCAGGAGATGAGTGCCACCTCCACATTCATTTGAGCAGGAAATCACCCTGAGGATAAGATGTGCGTGTGAATTTGTAAACATGACGTGGATCTTTTTTTTACCTACGTGACTTTACCGAAAAAAACAAAGAGTATGAATCCTTGCAGTCACGAAAGCTTCAACTCTAGAATCATTGCTCCCCTTTAGTTTTTGTGGTGATGAGTTTTTTTTTTGTACATTTGGAGTTTGCATGTTCTTCCGGTGGTCATGTGAATGTTTTCTCTAGGTCCTCTGGTTTTTCCCCTCCCATATTTAGAATCAACGTGCGTTTAGAGTATTTGGCTGCTTTCAATTTCCACGTGATGAGCCATTTAATCGGCCTATCATTTGTGGGCAGGTCGCTTCTGAAAAATAGCTATTTTGCTCAGTGGGCCATAAATGGTCAAATAAAAAATTGCTTAAATAGTTCTCCAAATGTATTCCAGCTTACAATGTGACCATACATTATCCAGTCTGTTCACCTAGGTGTTGATATTGTTGCTCTTCCAATCAATACCTCCAAAATTCTACACAAGCGCGAGTGAAATATCGCAGAAGATATACGCGTACACGTGGCCTGTGAGTTGCAACGTTTTTCCGTACCTTGGCTCGGCTGAAACAGAAGATGGATGCTGACGCGAACGGATGATCGCACTCCCAACAAACCAAGATCCTCCTCTGGACAGAACCTGTGTTGCCCGTAGCTTCGTGTGGATCGTGAGGGTTGGCCATGCCGGAAGGGGAGTGGAAGATGGTAGGAGCATTCATGTTGGTCCGTATGTATGTATGTATGTTAAACTTCTTTCGCACCATACGTAGCCAACCATGCTAATCGGAGGTGCGGGGGAATGACAACAAATGAAACACAAAAAAAGTGCATCGCTACAGTGGCGTCCTAATATTGGAAGGAAGAGCGTTACAGATGGCCACAGAAGTGCAGCTGAAAGTGCGCGATGTGTTGACCATCTTCGACGGTTATCCAAAAGCCGCTGCGCGGATGATACGTTGCCAAACGTGCTAATCGGAGGTGCGCTCTGTTAAGCGAGAAACCAACGACGAACGCCATCGTCAACCCGACGAGCGTTCGTCTGTCAACGGTCTCCGCTGGCCTCCAAAGTGGCAACAACTCAAGCCACCATAACGGTCCTCTTCCCCCGGCACCAAGCAGCACGCTTTCAGATCAGTCCTGGAGCAAAGGATCATTGAAAGGCAACATTGAGGGATTATTTTTGCCGGGGGGCGACGGAAGTTGCGAGCATCTCGCGAACATTTCGACGACGCGTGTCACGTTGACTTGGGAAGAGGCGAAGGAAGAAATGCCCGAGGCCTTTGGGATGAAAGGATTCCACCTCATGCTGTGGTCCCCTGGGCAGCTGCCGTCAGACAAATCGCTCCTCAAGGAAACGGGCAGCAAAGAGGGGTGGGGGTTTCCCTGAGTCGATCAAGAAGACCGAGGTGACCGTTCGCTGCAGAATCCCGGAGGCTGCCAGGAGAAAAGGGGAACCAAGATCAAAAGTGTCTCGGTCCAAGGAAAGTGAGGCCAGGGCCCAGAAGACCGGGAATTGTCGACACTGCGGTTTGGACAGGGCTCGGTGTCTATATGTACGTACGTACGTACTTTGAATTTTTTTCACACCGCACGTAGAAAACTACCGAAGGCAGAACCGTTAGGACGGTCTATCTCGCGGACGGCACGCAGATTGAGGAAGGAGAGAAACGACAGATAGGATTTGCCTAAAACGTAGGTTTTTTTGAGCAGATGTCGTCCCGCGTCTTTTTCGAACGAACATTTAAACGTTTGTTTTCATTTCTTGTACGAACAAGATCCATTAACTTACTCGGAAATGTACGCGTTAATGAAAAGCAAAATCACGTAACTACTTACAATGTGATGTGTTGCAGATGTGAAACTAATTTGCAATAATTGTAGTTTACAACCGATTCCATAGGAATCCTAACAAAACGTGAAAATGTTCTGCTAAATAGAATTATGCTCTTGCTTACAGGCAAACTTTGCTGCTATAGTGTATTAAGAAGTGTATTTTCATTGCAGAACTATTTTTAAGGGTATCCACCGAGACTCATTTGCATAGCCACGTGATTCCAACTGGGAAAATAAGTTTTATTTTATTTGGAGAAAATCTAATTAATTTCTTACTTACTTTATAGTTAACTATATAATTAAATAAATAATGCTTACAAATATCTTATTAAAAATGGATAATTATACCAGTGAACTACACTGTGCCCATATCCCGGGCATAAGGGGTCATTCATTTTGGCGGTTCTTTGCATGCTTAAATAAAGGGACAGCATGCGATCCTTAAAACCAATTATTTATTATTGGGGATGAGTTTTTTTATTTACTCATTCGGATCACGGCATTGGCACACTTTGTTGTGCTATTGGCAATGATGGCACAGGGCTTTTATTATTACGCTTTGTAGCGAACAGAATAATGTTTTGCAAAATGTCCTGTTGGAATTTACTGGTCAGATGTGATCCTGCGCAAATTGGCATCTTGCAAGGATGCTCGCCACTCAATCAGCGCATCTCACGGTCCACTCGGTGTGTCCCATCATGATGCACACTTTCATGTGCAATGGCTTAATTTAAAATCAATTGCAGGAGCGGTGAATGACAAAGGGGCACAGTTGTGGGTTTCACGGACCAGATTGTGAGGGACCCAGTTTGTTGACAATATATTAGAGTCCTAGTGTGTTTGTGTGTGTGCTCTACGAACCCGGAGACCCGAGTTCGATTACCGCTCACGGCCAATACCAGTGACGATTATCTGAACTGCTCCTGCGCCTCCCCTACGTCAAATCGGCCTCAAATGAGTACCTGGGGCAGTGTGTAAACATCGCCACTGGGGAGACAAAGGCGGTTGGGCGTGGTGCTGGCCACCCACCTCTGCGTGTGCTGTGTCAGCCTTTATAGGTGCTCGCTAACGGCACTTGTCCCTACAGTCTGTTCAGCCTATACGGGGGATCTTTGTCTTTTTTTTATGGAGTGATGGCACAGCGGTTAGTGAGCTGCGCTACGAACCCAGTGACCCGAGTTTGATTTACGCTCACAGCCAACAATCGGTGATGAATATTTGAATTGATCCTGGGCCTCCCCTAGGTCGACTCAGCATCAAATGAGAACAAATGAAGTGGCCGGGCATTGTGCTGGCCACCCACCCCCTCGTGTGCTGTGATAGCCTTCATAGGTGCTCACTAACAACACTTGCCCCAACAGTCTGTAAAGGCTGTATGGGGGATTTTTGTCTTTGTTATTATTATAATTCGACAAAATATGCTGCATTGAATCTCAAATAAGCCTCACACTGCCACGCAATGTCTTCAAATGTCACCATGGGATATGTCGAGTCCACTGCGAAGCAGACCGCATGTATGGTGCATATGATCTAGATTTGAAGTTTTCGTGACTGCCGGGATCCATACTCTTCGGTTCTTTCGGTAAAGTCACGTAGGTATAAAATATAATAAATTCAATTAAATCATGACGTTTCGATCACAAGACAAGCGACCGTCATCAGGCGGAACCGATACAGCAGGACAACTGCTGATTTGCAGTTGTTATTTTATACCTTCGTGACTTTAACCAGCGCAGCCAAGTCTTCAGAATAAGAATCCCATGAGCTATAAAGTTATTTTCACAGTTGTCAAGTAGGGGGCGGATCAGAATTGTGAAACAACTGTACAAAAAACACGATAGGAGTGCAGAGAATAGGAAATGTAAACCAAATCACTTAAAATATAGAAATATAGAAATAAAACTAAACTATTTTTGTATTACCAGGTAAAGCCCACTGAGCTATTCACTTCTTTTTCAAAAGCGACCTGGCCACATATGATAGCTCAACGAAGTGGCTTATCACGTGTAAATTTATAGCAGCCAAATATTATAATTAATTTGTAACCACCCCTGTGTATGAGTGCATGCACGGGTATGTGTGCATGTGTACAAGAGAAAAGTACCGGTGGAAATTACATGTCACCGATGTACATCATGGGAAACTTGAATTCTCATTGTTCACGTTTGTATTTTAAACTGTGCTAATGATCTTGTATAACTACGCAGGACACTTGGCAAGCTGATTAATATTAGAAAATGTATATTTTAGCTGTCTTGTTACTACATTATCAGTCAGAATCGTGGCCTTTGTCATCAAAGGAAAATCTGAAAAACTTTTGGTGGTGTGACGTTGCCCACTGGGCATGTAAATGTTGATTCAATGGCAGTGTGGAGGAGCTGAATATTCATGGACAAGGAAATGTCCAAACCCTCCGAGATTATTAAAATTTAACCAGCTACAGTATATTTTCCCCTCCACTTTAGTATAAAATTAAGTGTTATCTTATTAGCCATATGGCTTCCTGGGAGTGCATAATTTCAGCAGCATTGATTGGATGCAAACAAACTCGAGATTGGTTTCAACTTGCATTGTCTCACTGAAAAAAAAGATATACCTGGAATTGCTTTTGTTAATGGTATGGTCAACATAAAACTAGTTCATCACAAGTGGCCCACATTATTCCCTTGTGTGCAGCTCCAGCGATTAATGGGTGCTTGCTAACAGCCATTGACTCCCGGACGAGTGCTGCTTCTCCCCAATTAATGAAGGCAAGGGCATCAACCGTCTGTTAAATCGTGTTGTATTGAAGTGATTCCAGAACTTATTACTTGAGTCATCTTTATTCTCCGAAGAGGCATAGTAGTAGTAGTACTAATATACTGATTCTGAGAATTATAAATAGATGTTTGTCTTAATTCTAGATTTGAAGCTTTCGTGACACTGCAAGGATTCATACTCTTAGTTTTTTTCGGTAAAGTCACGTAGGTAAAAAATTTAATAAAAATTAATACAAATGAAATAATAAAAATCACGACGTTTCGGAGGCAACACAAGTCTCCGTCATCAAATCTGGC
>CM025670.2:6135174-6147581 GCA_014621495.2 Entosphenus tridentatus | reverse complement strand
ATAGACCACAGCCCAAGACCATTGGCAGTGGTGGCAGTTCCAGGGCATTGCTGGGTGGGAATATGCAAACCAACGAGAGAAAACACTTCAATTATAATATCATGAACTGCACGAAACTCACCCCAGAACTTGCTGCACATAGAATAAACAATAAATAGTGCTTATAGACGAATCAAGAACAGTTTTTTTTTTATTGTCACAGACTTATGTAAACGAACCGTACGTACAGCCTCAGATATTATGGAGCTTAAGGCATTAAAGCATTCATGATGACTTTAAAGGAAAACACTGGATGGAGTCAACTGTTATCATAACTCATATTGCCATTCAGCAGACCAAGATCTGCATTATTTACGAGCTATATTGGAAATCGGAAAGTGTGGTTTGGATTGATATAGACATCTCTGGGTGTTGTTTTTTTGCGCATCTGTCAGAAAGCTGTCTTGTAACCTCACTTTATTATCTAGGCCTTTTAGATAGCGTTTTGTGCAATGTCTGAATGCCTCTGGAAGGCCAAAAACACGTTTTCAGCGGAAAATATTGATGGCGAGTGTACTTAGAACATGCGCTTTGCAGATTTATCCCTCAGCCCAGGCTCGAGAAAGGAGCTGTGAAGGTTAAAGATTTACTGAAGCGAGCTTACGGCAAAGTATGGAATGGAGATATGGGATATAAAGCGCAGGGCAGTCGTGACTTCCACGCAGCATCGATGTGTAGCAATGACGATCTTGCCACCTGTTAAAGGGCGATGTTGAAGCTGTCAAACCACGTATTGTACATTAAAATAAAGGCCCTGCTCCCTCGGCGCTAAACGCAGCCGGACGAATGCGGGAACGACGCCAAGTAGGGTGTGCGTGCAAATAGGAAAAGTTAATTTAGTATTGATTAAGCATTGATTTGCGCGCTCTGTGCATGTAAAATGCAGAGGAGAGACCAAATACATTTTGAATGAGGCGACTTTTGTGGCTCGTGGGGGTCTTAATGAAATTCCTTGTGGTCAGATTGCCAAGTCGGCGCCGCCAATGTTTCAAGTTTTGAACCCTGGTGTCCCTTTCGGGTGTCATCGTCGTAGTCGTCATCTTCATGATCATCTCGGTCCATGGGCAGATAGCCCGCAGGGGTCCACTGCGACGTTTCGTCAGCATCGCACATCTTTCTGGCACCAACCTCACGCGTCGTCGTCAAACCATTCTCAGTTGAGGTCTTTCCTCTCCTTCCGGTTCCTTCCATTTTTCCCGAGCAACACACTTTTAATTTTCCTGTTTCCGTCCATCCTACGTACGTGTGGAAATGGTTCCAGTTTCCTTCTCATCACTGCCCGTGTCATCAGGTCTTCTTCGATGTGCGACCTGTTTTTACTTTGTGCAGCTAGGCCACGCCAGGCCCATGCCAAAGTCAACCTGGCACGGCTCAGCAGTTGCAAGGCTGTTTTTGAGAGTCGTATCGCCAACGTCGCACGCACACGGTGAATGAGTCGATTCCTTGCGGTGTGTGTGTGGCGTGATATGGAGAGCGGCAGTGGAGCAGGTTAACGCACTGCGCTACGAGCCCGGCGACCCGAGTTTGATTCCTGCTCACGGCAGCCACAAGTGACGATTATCAGGTGGACTCATTCTTAAACGAGTACCTGGTGCGGTGTATGCACGTCGTTCCTCGGGAGACAAAGGCAGCCAGGCATGGTGTCAGGCACCCAACCCCCCCCCCCCGTGTACTGTGACGACCTTCACAGGTGCTCGCTAACAGCACTTGCCCCAAAAGTCTGTTAAGGCTCGACAGGAGATGTTTATCTTTGTGGTGTGATGTGTCTGTGTTTCCCCGCTCGCAGATAGTGTATCCAAAGCTTTAAACTCGTACACACCTGAGGCTTACCCATCTTTCGGTAAGTCCAGGGGTCTGTGTTGTTGCACCCTTGCGCATGCAGCAGCAGCGCTGCCTACACTCATCAAACTGTGCAATTCCTCAGGTGTTACTCGATACGGTAGAACATTGAAATCGCGGTGAAATATTGATGTCGGGTATTATTATCCGGCAGGCTCGTGTTGCAGGTAATTGAGTTTCCCTAATCTGTTTGTTAATATTTAATGACCTATTTTGTAGATGCTGATTCTTTAGTTGATGAGATCTGATTAACAACCTTTACCTGGATTACCCTGCCCTGCTGAAGGCCTTTGCTCGCGGAATTCCCAACGTGTTGGTATCTGTTCTTTTACACTGAGTAGAAAAAACAAGCCGGGCATGACCCGTTCGATAATTCGTGATCTTCCACTTTCCAACTTTTGCCTGGATGCATATACTCTCATTCTTAGAAGGCTAATCAAAATAAACAACAAACATGGTGCTTTACATTAACATTGTTCGGTGCAGATTATTATCCAAATTCAATGCATGTTGTCTTGGTATCAATATTTTCTCGCCCAGCAAGTTTCATTTTTCTTAGACTTCGCTTTTTATTTTGATCACGAAGGCCAGGAATCAGATGGACATATACCACCGGGTGTTTTTCCCTTGCCTCTTCAGATGCGGAGCTCAATTGTTGTTACTATTCTGGCATTCGGATATCAAATGGACCGCTGTATCTTCACGTTCTAACGTTTGTTGATCGGTGCTCGTATTCATTTGGTTGTCCTGACCCAGAGGTGGAAACTTCAAGACTTCTATGGCGGAAATGAATTTCTCGCATAGAACCACAAACTGTTAACTTCGCACAATGATGGTGGGTTATGAAGCTGGGATGGAGTCAACCCCGGCCGCGAATCGTAGTCACGGTTCACAAAATTGCCTAACTCTACCGGCCGAGCTGTATCATGGCCTTGCATGTGGAGCAGGAGCAAATAAAAAATGTAACCTAAATATGATATAAAGAATCTTGATTTGAAGCCTTCGTAACTGCGGGAATCCCTACTCTTTGGTTATTTCGGTAAAGTCACGAGATGACGGACGCTTGTGTTGCGCCCGAAACGTCGTGATTTATTTTATTTTATACATACGTGAGTTTACCGAAAGAACCAAAGAGTATGATATAAATAAATGAAGAGGTTCGTTTTTTTTGCAAAACCTTCTCATGGATTATACAGCATGCTTAAAGGAGTTTATGATCCGTACGGGATTGTTTTGCAAGTTTTGAAATGAACACATCTGATTATCATCGTCATCGAGCACGGTCAATCCACTGCAAGCCCAAGCAATTGCAGGGCTGCGCCTTTACCTGTCTGAAATCCCAAGTTCGAACCCAGACTCCTCAGCACCGTCAGCTCCAGTGAAATCTGAGCCACGTCAGTCACCATTTTTTGTATTTAAACTATTTTAATTTTTACCAGGTTAAGGCCCACTGAGCTATGTAGCTTTTTTTCAGAAGCAACCTGGCCACAAATGATAGCTCCACAGCAGGCGTCAGGGTCGGGTTCGAACCCACGACCTCATCCATACCAGGCGAGGGAGTTAACATCTCGCCACCACGGTGCCTATGCAACACGAGCCTGTTAAAGCAGGTCTAATTGGTTTCAAGCTGGGTGCTTATGAACTTGTCGCGAGGGCCATTGCTCACAGACAAATGTGCAGGCTCTGGTGTGAGGGACGAGGGTTGGGGAATGGGAGGGAGAGAGAGAGAGGGACCCATCCCCTCTTCAGCACACGCCAAGGCCACACGCGCACGAGAGATTGACGGGTGACTGACGGCAGCAAATTTCACCGTGCAGAAATAATATTATTTAGGCTTTTTATCAAAGCGGACAATAGGCCAGAAAGGTCCCTAAATTGTGTGCCCTTGCGACGATACGCTGAGCGGTGTCGATGACGCTTGGACCGGAGTGTATTCAACGTGCATGAATGTACGCGTAGCGCATTTCTCCGAGATAATATTCCACGTGTGTGCGCGCGTGCTTTTTGTTGTGTGCGGTAGACCACATCATAAATCGTTGAAAAAGCTTCGGGCATATATTAACCTTTGTGAGTCGTAAAGAAATATGTTTGAACAATCATGCTGTTGCCCGACAATTATATCGGATTGCGATTCGGTAATATAATTGTCCAGAGATTCACAATTGCTCACAACATTGTTTCATAATTTAACCTACCAGTTGCCCTTCAGGATATATTGATACATGTGCAATCTTCCATTACAGCATTGATTTATTTGGCACTTGGCTTGAAATTTCTGTGTAGAATTGTTTTTACACGTAATATTCTCCCTATAAAAAACAAATCTATTTATAGTTACCATTGTTAAATATGATCATCTTTAGGTGATCATTATTAAATTATTTTGTAAAATATCATTATCCACATGTTACACAGAGCATTATAATATGTACAATCACAGACACACGTATTTGGACAGATAAAATCTCTCTATCTGCTTTAATACACTGCAAACCAACTGCTTTGTGCAAACAGTGACTCATTTGCAATGTTCTGTGTTCATGATGCCACGTGCTTCTTTGCCACTTAATTTTCCTACTTGAGAAAGCAATTTATTTGAGTAAATTTTGTTTCGTTTACAGTTTAGTTCAGCAAATATAGAAGCATTCATGTTTCACGAGCAATGTTTTCAAATTGCGAACATTGTTGAAAAAACTAATTAAACTTACAGAAACCATGCACTGTTCAACTGAGAGGTTGCAATGTTTTTTAAAACATGGAATGAAACATGAACGTCATTCGTTTTTACATTATTTTTATTTTCATCCATTCTTAATCTATCGCACGCAACGTAAATTCGCAACGGGCGACTTCCAACGGTTCGAACGAACCCGTTAAGGTTGTCGAGTACTGGCACATGCATGGCCTCATTAAAGTGCGTTCGCAGTGTACATTTTGCGTGAAAGTTATCACTTTGGGCCTAAGTTTCTATAGCAGCAGCAGCAGGAGGTTGATTTTTGGTTCAAATGGCAACATGACCGAGCGTTGCATTAACGGTGCCTTAAGCAGTTGAGGTGGAAGGGAAGGTGGTGGTGTAATGAGATTTCTACCAAACCTTCCAACTATGTTTCCCCCCACCACCACCTCTCAGTCACAAAGCAATGTGAGGCTCACTAATTGGACCGACTTTGCCAGCTTGTCAACATGTCGACAGCATGCCTTTTTAATTATGCTCCGTCCAATGTTACATTCCCAATTTGATTTAAAAACAATATCACACACACACACACGCACACCAATGTTTTTTAAAAGATATATTCCTGATAATTACAAAATAAACTTGCCAAAAGAAAATAGCACTTAACTTTTACAAACGCTGTTGATGTGGCGCCAGGTGCAGTGCCGTTAAATAGCACCGGGGCATCTTTCAGTTTGGTTGTTGAGCCGCATAGGTCGTAGCTACATAATACTAGGGTTTTTTGGGGGGGTTAGATCGCGTAAATATAAATGTGTGGCTAAACCCGCCACCACCCGACGCAGCCAATTAGTGAGGTTTGTCATGTAAACAGAACATGCCAATTCGTTACGAGTACAGCAACACCGGTGTATTGGAGAGTAAATCCACAAAATGTACAATTTTGAGTACGACGTTTCGCCGGGTCGAAGCGCGCACGTTGTGTTTTTGCAAATGTTCATCTGGAATTCACGCGACATAATGCTGCATAGCAAGTGTCGAGATGTGTGCGTGTGTGTGTTATTACATTCCGTAAGGAGCACTCACTTTAAAGCTCTGCGTGTCCATTCTTGTAACGCAGAGTGCCAAGCGGAGGGATATTTGTTACACAATTCTTTTCCGTGCGGGGGTGCCCACCAGCAAGCGGAGTCCAAGCCAAGGCCATCGGGTCAGTGGATGTTTCTTTCTGCTCCTCACTTCGCCGTGAATGATTGAATGCGATTTTGCTTCGCGAGGTCTCTCGCACACATTTATCCAGACCCCCCCCCCCCACCGCACCTCGATGAGCACGGTTGGCTACGTACAGTGCGAAAAAACGTTTGACAGACATAGTTGCACGTATGTTACATGTATGTATGTTGGGCACCACGGTGGCGAGATGTTAACTACCTCGCCTGATACATAGGAGGTCGTGGGTTCGATCTCGACCGTTGTAACGCCTGTATATTTGGAGTGTGCGTGTTCTCCCCGTGGTCGCGTGGATTTTTCTCGGGGTCCTTTGGTTTTTCCCTTCACAGTTAGAATCAACGCGCGTTGAGGGTATTTGGCCTCGGCAAATGTCCACACAATGATCAGCCCACTTTCGTTGAGCTCTCGTTCGTAGCCTGTTCACTTCTGCAAACGAGGCGTATAGCTCAGTTGTGGGCCTTACCTTGTGACTAAAAAGTTATTTATAATTATTTTAGTTTTACAGACGGCGACAGATGACGTTGCCCTGTTCGTCGCTTCACAAGCCAGTTGGCACCGCGGCACGGGCACAAGCAGCTCTGTTGAACTCGGCGTTGCGCGGCCTTCGAGTGCCCGGCGTTCCATTAAAACAGCGCGGAATGTCGGGCCCAACGTTGAGCCAACTGCCTACAAAAACTGATGCCAGATTTGGAATCAGCACCCCAAAATTACCTTAAAACCGTTGGAATACCTTATGCCAGAAAACGTGTGGTGACCAGTGTTATTAATATGGACACATGGACAACTGAACATTGAGATGTAAATCCCCAGCAAGATTAGCTTTGTAGGCTATTGAGGCAAGTTCTATGGATTTCAAAAAAAATAATAGCAAAGCCGTCAATAGCACCGTGTGTGACCTTAAAATGAAAAATATATAATCGGCGACATTTCAGGCAATAGCTCTTGCTAATAGCACATAATTGATGGATAAGAATGATTGTTAGCAATCATCGCTGCCATGTGCTTTTGATGCACCTCCACTTCACGTAAAAAAAGTACAATGGCTTTATATAACTAACCATTCAGACTAAATGCCCCGTTGATCAGACATCAGGTCGTGTGTAATAACCTTCAGCTAATGCATTATGGGCACAGGTTAAACACTTGTCAGTTCCGGGTTTCTCTTGACATCATCTATTTCCACACACTGGGAATGCAAGTTTTACGAATAAATGTGGGCAGAAAATTGGACGCGTATTTAAAATTGTTCTGTGCCGACACTTTTTAAAATCCTTTATATTAAGTTCACTTGCTTGCTTGCTTGTGCGCTTACGACCGTGCAAATCTTTCGGTCGTTTTTTAACCCACTTCCCGTGATCCAATCGAGCTGACATGCACACAGACTCGTTGTGCGTGACAATTTATTTTCGTGAAATTTTTTTTCCCAAATTTTACACTTTTTAGGCATTTTTTTATATTTAATTACCAATTGCTTAATGGTGGCAGGCAATCATCTGACCCATAGGTGGCAGCCATCTCAAGCCAGAGGACGAGAGGACTCTAGCCGCCACGCATATAAAGGATTTATAGTGAAAAACTTTGCTTTTACGGGTTAATTTTTATTCAGACATCTGTTTCCCACACACACGACTCGCAATCGGAAGGTTGCGAGTTCACATTCCCCCGTCGAGGGTTAACGAAGTTTGTCATTCCATTGGGGGTCAATACACTAGGTACCAACTGGTGGCAAGTCAATATTGGTCATCCTAAAGATTGAGTATTGCCAATTGAGATGAGCAGTGAGGCACTCTCCGATGAGGTCCGTTCACTCTGGAGCAGACTTTTGTTTCCAAAAAAAATATTTTCCATCCGTCACGAGATGAAGGTGTCTTGAGCACTATGTCAGTCATGGGGTTTGTTGACCATACTTCAGCGCACTCGTCTCGGAAGGTTGGATCACCGGGGGATATTTGTTGCCCGTATTTGCAAACACACACAGCGCAGCCGAAGTGGGGAGCGGTGGTGTAGCGGTTAGCGCACTACGCTACGAACCCGGCGACCCGAGTTCGATTCCCGCTCACGGCCAACACCAGTGACGAATATCTGAACCGGTCCTGGGCCTCCCCGAGGTCTACTCAGCCTCAAAGGAGAACCTTTGTGTGTAAACATCGCCACTGGGGAGACAAAGGCGGTCGGGCGTGGTGCTGCCCACCCACTCCCTCCGTGTGCCGTGCCGGCCTTCATAGGTGCTCGCAAACAGCACTTGCCCCAACAGTCTGCTCTGGCTATAGGGGGGATCTTTGTCTTTGCAGAGTATGTGTCGAATATTTCCATGAATTTTGTGCATCTTAATTAATAGCCAAGTCATATTCGGCAATTCAAATTGTGTGTTGCATTGTCATGCGTAATATCTAAAGTTAGATTATCCCCACGATCAAAGATGTAGGCGCCCTGGTGTTGCGTTACTCTCATGGTGCTTGCGGCAGGCAGTTGGTACCATCTGCTCCGATTTTGCGTCGATGTGCGGTGCGGCACTACATTTCTGTTTGCCCGGTGATTTGGCGATTGCTGCCAAGGGCTGTTTATCCTGCGAGCCAGCGCCAAACCTCGCCAGCAACATGCTCGTATACAAGCTTGGAGGGCGGGATGAGTCTTCCATTCTGGGACACTCCATGAGCAGCTGTCGCTTGTTTCAGTTGGATTTCACTCCCCACCCCACACACACCCTCCACACCCACCCCCCCCCCCCCCATATTATCCGGCCAACAATTTTTTTTTTGGCTGTCCCCTACTTACGATAAACACAATTTTTTTTATGGTGATACGGCTGCAATGGTTGCGGTGCACGAGCCCAAAATAACAAAACTCAATGCATTTGTCAACATCGCTGCGGTCTTAAACAGGAAAAAGTTCATGACGGGCGAAGTTTTGGGCAATGGCCCTTCTTTGTGGCATACATAGAGAGGCCGCAGAGGGAGAGTGGAATTGCACCTACGATAGCTTATTTTTACCATTTGGACACAATTTAAGATCTGTTTCAGAATCTATTCCTCCGGCTACTCGTGCAACCTGTCTTCGTGCCAACAAGAGCCACATCACCCGATGCACCACGTGGCCCCGCTTTAAGAACCGGTGCCACATTAGGGACGTAAATTCCGCATTTAGGCTTAAACTGAAACAATAGGAACAACAATAAATTGGGATCCTATTACGTTTCATATATATCTGGCCCGATGTTGGATTTTTTTCACGTTAATTTGAAATTCAGGAGCTTACCCACAATGCATTTATAGTTATATATATTCACAGAAAGCAGTGTGTGGCTTTGCTGAATTTCTATTGGAGTTTAGCGTCGCATTTCTAAAACCATACCAGAATATCATGAGATCCGGTATTCGTGTAAACCTTTAAATACAAACGGCCATCGGCTTAGATTACAAGAACAAAAGTAATAAAAATTGAGCTCTAAAATTTGTCCAGTCTAAAATAATAATAAAATGTATGTTTTACAATTGTCTCGTAGTAAGCAGATTCAGGTAAAAGTGTACTAAATTTCACCTCTACATGGCTTTTAGAACATTCGAATTTACATCAGTCACTCAGACACTCTCAAACGGCTGTACTTTATATGTCAGATATGACAGATCACCTTAATTTAACCAAGCAAAAAGCCAATTGAAATACTGTGTACACATCAGTTGAAGTTAAATCTTCGCCTGGAATGGGCTTTGCCTACGTCAGCTTGTCCAACCATTATAGCCTGCTACAGCCATGTGAAATCCATTTTTTGCATTTCAGTTCTTAACCAATAAAAGTTGAAAAGCAATGCAGCACGCCCAAATCACCCCTTTCAGAAAGTGTATTCCCTAATAAATGCCTGTCACAGAATACACTTGAGGGTCGTAGGTTCGATCGCGAGCCTGGCGCCTGTATATTTTAAGTTTGCATGTCTCTCTCCCCGTGGACGAGTAGAGTTTTTCTCCTGGTCCTGCGTTCTTTCCCTCCACACGTGTTCAGAGTATTTGGCTGCTATACATTTCCACGCGATGATAAGCCACTTCGTTGGGCTATCATTTGTGGCCAGGTCACTTCTGAAAAAGAGCCGTATAGCTCAGTGGGCCTGACCTGATAAAGTAAATAAGTAAAAAAAAAATATTCAGTTTAACAGCACTCATGTCACCGTTCTTAAGAAACACGACGTTTAATACCGAGTTTCTATACTCGCGCAGACACTGAATTTCATGAAATTCTAATTTAATGCTCAGAGCTCCGCTTGCAAAATTGTTCCCCAATGCAAATTGGCATTTACCGTGACAAGGATACCAGTTCGAGGTGTGATTTGACGGAAACATCATCGTCATTAGCTGATAAAGACTGCCATTGTCAAACATTCCACAGCTAATGCTGTTCTCCATTTATGTTTCACCTATTTACATCTCCAATCAGATCTTGGGAAAATAACTTCAAACGTCACCATGAATAGCCTCATCTCCATCCGTGTCTTCTTGGCTGACTCGTGCTTTTATACGGCGTGACATTCTATCGGCGGTTTTGTGTTTTATATTCATGAAGGCCTTGGTTTGTGATCATTTGGATGACTGCATCATTTTTCCTCTGAACCAAAGCAATGCTTCTTCATACACTACAAAAGCCAGGGATAATGGTACTCGATATTGTTCAGGCTATGGGGTAAATTAGTTAGAAATGGTAAATTAGTTTTGAGTGGTGTATTTTTCTACATAGCCTCAAAGTGCGCTTAACCTGGCACAAGTGCCATGGTGATATAATTGCAACTTAGTGGCAGATTGTAGCTGCAGGTGTTGTGTGTGTTACGATTATCATTCGCAGTACATACGGGAACATGCTGACATTCATCATCATCATCATACCTCGTGTTGCGCTATAGTAAGCCAATAAATCATGACTGCATGCGAGCATAAAATGAATCCTAAAACTATCGATTATATTAAATACAATAAATTAGCGTACATAGCTATTATAGCCGTTACATACACCGCTAATTGCAGCTTTTCCATCTTTCCGATGCATCTTCGGGTTGCACCGCATGTTCGGCACAATGTCCGACGTTTCATTCCACTTGCTCCCAACGTAATAGCTATACCTATTACGTGGGGGGGGGGGGGTGGCAGTGGTTTGCACATTCACCACGAACCCAGCAACCTCATGTAGATTATCAGCCACGGCTGACATCATCGACAAGGGGAGTGATATCTCAACTGGTCCAGGGCCCCCATTATCACCAAAATTGCAACTGACCATTGTGGTGAAGTACAGTTGATCAGGCCCCGTGTGTTACTGGGAGGTTCTTCAAGTAGGTGCCGTGGTGGCTAGGAGATGTTAACTACCTCACCTGGTATGCAGGAGATCGTGGGTTCGATCCCAATCCTGACGGCTGTATATTTCGAGTTTGCGGTGTCTCTCTCATCGTGGTCGCGTAGATTTTCTCCGGGTCCTGCGGTCGCTCCCTCCACATTTTAGAATCAACGTCACTCGCCTAGACTCTTTGGCTGCTGTAAATTGTCCACACGACGATGAGCCACTTCGTGTGAATTATCATTTGCGAGGGTTCACACGAAGTGGCTCAAGAGGTGGAAGCAGCGAAACGTCGGACGTCGCACCCCAAGCGCGCGCGAGAGCCCCCCGAGCCTCCGCCGCCACCACAGTGGCGCGCGGCGGCGGCGGCGGCCGCCTTCGTTGTCTAAGCGGGGAGAGGGCCTTGCGGCCTTGCGTCCGCCCGTCGCGCAGGGAAGGCGTTTTTCACGCGGAACCCGGCCGAGCTGCAGGGCACCTTCGTGTCGACGTCGCTGCTCAAGAGCGGCCGCGGCTTCGGCTTCACGATCATCGGCGGGGACGAGCCCGACGAGTTCCTGCAGGTCAAGAGCCTCGTGCCGGACGGACCGGCGGCCGTCGACAGCAAGATCGAGACCGGTACGATGAGTTGACTTGTTTTGGCAACTTTTGTTGTTGTTGTTTGTGGCTTTTTGTTTTTTGGTGCCAAGTTCTTCATTTGTTTTCTTTACTTTTGATGTTGCTTTGGTAGTAGGGTCTTTCATTTGCTTGGCACGTGTGTGCGTGTGTGTCTTGGGATTCCTTCGCGCCGGGCATAGCCAACCACGGTATATGGGATTTAGTCCTCATATATAATTACTGTACGGCGTATTGGGATGCTGTTGGAATGAATGACGCTACTATATAAAATGTAAGTATTATTATTACGACTAGGCACATGTAGATTATTTTGTTTGGAAGATTTTGTTAGATGCACTCCCCCCCCCGCACCACCACATGTTTTCCCTTTACTCTTGTTCCTCTTCCCTTGCCTTCCCCTATCCCATATTTTTTTTAAAACCCTACTCTCCCGCTGCTCGCGGTCCCTGCATGAGTGGGGCAGCGAGCCCCAGCCTCATCCCTTCACCCGAACCCAGGAGCACCGCGTTCGCACTTCGATCATCCGCGGAATTTCTGTATCCCCCCCTCCCCCTCGCCTCTCAACCTTCCCTTATCACGGTCCGGGCCTTTGCCAGGCTCTTGTCAAAAAAAAAATAGAAACCAGTACGGGAGCTACGGCTTTGTTTGTGCACGCGGAAGAGACGGGGGATGGTGGCAGCCAAGCCTGATCACGTGTCCT
>CM025670.2:6078001-6106017 GCA_014621495.2 Entosphenus tridentatus | reverse complement strand
TGCTGCTGCTGCTTGCTGCTGCTGTTGCTTGCCGCGTGGAGCTTGAGTCGGTGGATCGAACCCACGCTCCCTTTTTTCCGTGAGGCTCAAGTGTTGTTTCCACAATCGTTGCAAACCATGCCGCCCGAATAATATAAGTCAAAAGTTACGCCGCGTTAAATCTCTTTAATACAACATTAAAGTGATTAATTTTAATTGCCTTGTACTTTTTTTTCAACAGGATATTACTCTCCGAGAACATCTAATCAGGTATGGTTTTTTTTGTTAAATGTTTATAAGGGGTTGATGGTGGAATTAAATGTTTTGTTATTCTGATTAAACCCATTCTACTACTGCCTCCAGACTCTTAATTACAAATTAACTAATGGGGCACTGAAAGCTAAATGAAATACAGTTATTATAATAACTGGCGGGAGTTTGTTCCAATTATTCTGTCTATAAAATATGCTCACCGGGATTGCAGGCTGTTATCTTAACATCCCAATGATACTGGTAGGAACCTCCTGGTTACACCAGCCCACAGGGGATTATTGTGTCCGTCCGTCCGTCGTGCAGGGAGAGGCTGGGTGGGGAGGGAGGGGCTGGGTGGGGAGGGTGGAGCTGGGTGGGGAGGTGAGGCTGGGTGGGGGTTGGGAGGGGTGGGGTTGGGAGGGGTGGGGCTGGGTGGGGAAGGAAGGGCTGGTCACCCCGTGGTGCCCTTATAAAACTCAACGTTTAACCTACTCACGCCGGCTTGTGCCCGCCCTCACAGTCGGGCATATTTGCGGAATACACCACGCCGCCGTTGACCCTGGCCATTGACCGAGCAACCCAACGTTCCTACCAGCTCCCTCCGCAGGAATGTGTTATTGCAGGTTAAATGTATTGTTCTATCTTTATCAGTATCCACATTTTGTATTTGCATCGAATGGTTTGGTGTCTTTTCAATTCGTATCAAGAGGATATATTGGTTTGTCTCCCCTGGCCAAGCTATTAATTCCATTGCTCATGTTATGAATGTCATTATTGCAGTAAAGTACATTATTTTATGATCCTCAGTTGGCGTTCTTGATTTACACAAGTGCTAGCCCACTGAGACATATGATTGAATTTAAGTATAAAACTAGAACTATTGTTATTTTACCAGGTAAGCCCCGTAAGCTCTATTTCAGAAGCGACCTGGCCACAAATGATAGCTCACGTGAACACTTCTAGCTGCCAAACACTCTAAAACGCATGTTGATTCTAAATGTGGAGGGAAAAACCGGAGAAAAATCCACGTGAACATGGGAAGAACATGCAAACCCCAAATATGCAGGCATCAGGGTCGCGATCGAATCCATGACTTCCTGTATACTAGGTGAGGTAGTTAACATCTCACCACCATGGCGCCATAATTACCCATAACTTTATAACTTTATACATTTTAAGTTCACCCACAAATACTTCTCCATCTATCTCCCACACCTTACTAGGATTTTTCTTCACCGAAAAAAAAACAAATCTGGCAATCGGGCATAGCATTTCATAAAAGTCTAAAACCCTACACAAGAATAGCATGGTTAACATTTCCCAGCACTTTTTTTCAACGAGGTCAAATGTTAAAGTTCGTTCAGGATCTCTTGGATCAAAATAAGCTCTCACTTCATCAAACGAGCACGACCCCTCGGTCACATAACCGACAAATTACGATCCTGAGAATGTAGACGATTATTATTGATCCGATTGATAAAAATGATTGATTCACTGATCATTAGGCTGGCTGGCTGCTTGACTGATTAATGCACCTAATTATTGAGAGGCTGATAATTCAGTTGAGCGAGCGCTGCGACGATGACATTTAGACAGCTGGATGACCCAGCAGAGTGGGGCAGCCCCTGTCACTAAGCCAGTTTGTTCAGGGCGGGGTGGAGGGGGAGGGTGATTCCAACAGCTTCCCAGTAATTTCTACGGCAAATTACCCAAGTGTGCCATTGCTTTAGAATGGGTTGTTAATAGCTGTGCAAACTCCTTTTCTTAACTACACATCCGACGGCTGGCACTGCGATAGAGCCATTCTCAAGCAAAGAGAATGGCTCTAACACTATGAGATCTCTTTTACCAGTGGCAAAATATAATAGTAGGTTTTTACCCTTTTAACTGGTACAACTGGTACAAAACTGAATAAAGGTGTCAGTTTTGTACCAGTTAAAAGGGTAAAAACCTACTATTATTAGAATGGCTCTAAGTTCAAATCCCGGTCATGGGTCACCTCTGCCCGTCATCTCTTTGGGGTTGTAAATTAACTGCCTCTTTGTGGGAAGTGGATATTTTGCGCGGAGATTGCTTCTCGTCGTAGGAAAGTGGAAATTGCACTACTTTTTTTCGGAGTTACCAGTGGAATTGAGCACTGCTCATTGGCCATAGGGTTATGGAGTACTCTTGGACGCGTATTTATTTTTTACTTGACTACTTTTGCCCAACATCTGCCTTGCGAAAGACGTAGACAATCTCACCGTGACTAAATCATGGAACAGGTGTGTGTTGAATCTACGCCTGTCCAAGGCTTTCTTCTTCTATGGTCGACTCCGCCTTACCTGGTGCCGTGTGTGAGCATCGGCACCGGAGAGAACAAAGCAGCGGGCTCATTGCCGGCCATACCAACCCCGCCATCCGCGGCTGGGCTACTCATTGGCTTAATAGGTTCTTGTGCACACAGATTCAACAGGCAAACTTTGTGTGTGTGGGTCTATGGGGAGCGGAGGTGTAGTGGTTAGCGGGACGCATGACAAACCCGGCATCCCCTATGCCGACCCAACCATATAACGCGCGATGTGTTAACGTCAAAACACGTGGAAACGAAAGCCCGGCTACACACCCTGCACATTGTCGTGCCGGCATTGACAGGCACTCGTCCCAAAAGGTGCGTTCCGGTTATAGGGTGAGCTCTCTTTGGCTTTTTTCTGTTTGTGCGTGTGTGCTGCCGTGCGTGGGGGGGCGGTAGTGTAGCGGTTAGCGCCACGCTGTGCCACGAACCCGGCGACCCGGGTTCGTTTCCCGCTCACGGCCAACATCGGTGATGATTACTTGAACCGGTCCCCTAGGTCGACTCAGCCTCAGATGGGTACCTGGTGCTGTGTGTAAACGTCGCCACTCAGGATACAAAGAGGGTTGGGCGTGGTGCTGGCCACCCACCCCCCACCCCCTCGTGTTCCATGCCGGCCTTCATAGGTGCTACTCGGGAACAGCGCTTGCCCCCGACAGTCTGTCGAGGCTACACGGGGGGGAGGGGGTGGGTGGGGAAATCTTTGTGTCTTTGCTGCTGTGTGCGCGCGCGCGTGTGTAACACAGGTGACGGAAAGGCTAAAAAACCAGGCGTGTCCCCAGTACGGCCTGCCCCCACTGAGGATAGCGCCGCCCACTGTCCCGTCCATGGCCCCACCCCTCGGCCTCATGAAGCCTGCCGCTTCGCCCTCGCATTCGGACGGGCAGGAGCGCCGGGGGGCCCTGGGCCCGCAGCACTACGAGGAGGCGGCGGTGACCTACGACTTCCGATGTGAGTGACCCCGTCGAACGCTCCCCGCGCGGTGGCACCGCGTGGTGGCACCGCATCGACCTACTGCATCACTTAGGACTGGCTGTGACGGTCCCACCTGATGACGGAGAATTGTGTTGCCTCCGAAACTTTGTGATTTTTTATTGTTTTATTTCTATTATTACTTTTATTAATTTTATTTTTTACCTACGTGACTTTACCGAAAAAACCTAAGAGTATTGCACAGGGTGCTTGAAAAACTAAAAAATGTGAACGCTTCTGAGAATTTAAAATGATGCCACAAGAAATGTGCCGCCTCCGGGCTCTGGAGACCACCTGGAGATGATTCCAGGGCAGGCGTTGACAATGATGACGAACAAGTGGGAGACTCTTTGACTTTTTGAAGCTATTAACATACAATTTGTTATGTTACAGTGTCGTATCCGTTATTTTCCCATTAAAAACGATAGTCCCATTTAAGTGGTAAAACAATGTCGAAGCACCGAGGTCTCCCCCCCCCCCCCCCCCCCCCACTTGGAGGTGGAGTGACAAAATTGGCTCGTGTGCAGGTTGCTAGTGGCATTGCCACTAGCAACCTGCGGCGGTGGTGGTGGTGGTGGCATGGGGAGGCCTCTGTCCCGCGGGTGGATTGACCATGCTGATGATGATGATGACGACGATGATGATGACGACGATGATGATGATGAGGATTTTTCAGGCAATGGCCCTTGTTTTGAGCCAGAAGAGAGAACGTAGAGAGATCTGAGATCAATGGGACGTTTTAAGTAACATTCATTTTCAATTTTTAGGCATTTACTCTCATTGGCCAGTGAGTGTCAAACAAACGCTGCAGGAGTCACGGATGTGAACATTTGCCAAGAAAACTATCAAACACACAAAACAACAGATTACACACAGGCACACGTAAGCCCACAATAAGTCCGTCTCATTGATGATGAACTGTGAGCGTGTTTATCTTGACACCATGTCACCCTTTACATGTGCCTGTTTGAATGTCTATTTTCCTTTTGATGTCTCTCCACTTATTTTGCACGGGCTCAGAGGCAGCGCTTCTCAATTTCTATTGCTTTAACCTTACCAATGGTCTCTCTATGCTCCTCGGCCTATCTGTAATCGAGCGCAAGTTGTTTTTACGCGTTGTGCAAACCTCATCTTTCGGATGACAAAGGAAAATCCACGCTGTGGTGCGGTAGAAGGAATGAGATTTGCGAAAAACGCCGACGAAAAGAATCGCTTCTGTGCTGTGAGCTCTATTTCATGAGCACTGTGATTATTGTGTCACAGATGTTGTGATGTCTCGCCACCTAGACTGTGTGTCAGTGTGGAGTGCTAGGTGGACCAAAGCAATAGGCAAGTAGACCATCATCACCCGACACAAATTCACCGTGGTTAATTTTTTCTGCTTGTGCTAAATGGAGATTGCAATCAAAATCGCGAAAGAAACCGCCCGTGCTTTATGCATGCAGAGAGTTATGACTACCATCCATTATTTTGTGTTACAATGCCACTGTTAATCTGTAGCCTGTGATAATTAAATGGAATTAAACATTAATCGGCCGTCTTTATGTTTAAATGGAATGAATGAGGGTTTATGCAAATGTAGTAGCTTTAGTTATGCGTATGTTTTTAAATATTCCCCTTCAGTGCATTGTCTCTTTCATAGTCATCTTTCATGTAAATAAAATAAAAGCCAGATCCAATTAGATCTTAATTATGTGATTCCAAAAAAATGTTGCTTCTGCGAATATTTTCATAGGAAATGTAAGTGAACAAAAATTATTTCCTTATCACCTAAAAATAAAAAAAACGTATATGGCTCAACTAGTGCTACACATTCTCCCCAGGGAAGAGCAGCTGCTGCTTTAGTTGTTTGGTCGCCTGTTTGGCTCTGAAATGGCCTTCAGCTCTCTCCGGCTTCTATGCATGCGAGAAACGCTTTAGTGAAGTGTCACGTTATGTGGAGTCTTTAATGGCTTTGGTCCCCCTTTTTTTTTGCTCGAAAGGGGGCCATGTTTCGATTTAAAGCTTTCGTGACTGCAGGGATTCATCTTCTTGGTTCTTTCGGTAAAGTCACGTAGAAAGAAATTAATAAAATAATAAAAATAAAACATAATAAAAGAATTCTCACGACGTTTTGGCCACAACGCAAGCAGCCGTCTTCAGGTGAAGAACAGGTCTGTCAAGGAGACAGAATCTGAATGGAACGCCCCAGGCTTGGAGCGACTATTCATGTTGGGATGGAGGGGCGAAGAGCGTCTTGACAAAATAATTTGCATATCAACAGGAATTTAGCATATTTATGGGAAATGCAGAAATGCGATTAGTGCTACTTGTGAAATGCGTAGGGGGTCTGGCGAGGGGTTTTACCGAAAGAACCAAGAAGATGAGGGGGCCATGAGTTCACCGTTCAAAAAGGACACTCCAGAACGAATAAAAAAACAAGGCCTCGGTTGAAATCTCCAGACGGCTCCCTTCCAGACGTGCTCGCATAGTGTTTGGGGTTTGCGAAGCGAAAATGTCTAAAATACGAAAACGGCAAATTACCGCAGTGGCTTCAGGAAATGCCACCGCAATCTTAATTTAATGCCCGCAGTTTGCCAAATCTAATCGCTTCCAGAGTAATTAAATGTGATATTACTTTAAAAGGGAGCTGCAAGATAGTTTATGTTTGGCATAAAACCGTGTGAAAGACGAGTCTGCACCTTCTCGCTTTTGTTAACGAGCTTTCGCCGATGCCGTTTTTTTATTGATGGGAAACTTTTGGCAATTATTGGAAATCCATTTCTTAAAATAGCATAACTTAGGCAAGGAGCAATGTGAAATTAAAAAAATACTTTCCCTCAATTTTTTTTTTATATGGTAATCAAACTCAAATCATAGATGAGTATGTTTTCACATTGACAGTTGCTCAGATCTATTTGCAACGGTTATACGTATGTATGTCAATCATATGATACTATGAGCGTGTGCATAGACATCTCTTAAGATAACTTGTCAAACGATCTTTCCAATACCGACAGCTGCATCAGACTGTGTTAAGGTGGTTATACGACATTTTAAAATACGGTGTAATTTTTTCAAAGTCCTGGTATAGGATGTGACACTGAAATGTATGTTCATTGAAACCCTTTAGAAATTGAAAAACCTGCCTTAAACAGTCACACGTGTGATGTAGCTTCATCGCGGCAGATCACAAACATGGCATGTGATATTTATTGACCGTTTTATGTTTTTATCTATTTTTAGCAATAATCCCACTCGCTTTCACACATAGCACAACAAAAAAGGCCTTGGATCAAACCTGTTCTCTGTGAGCAGCATTTAATAGATTGATAATAAATGAAAAGTTACATCTGTACCTTAATGTCTACAATATACACAATTGCAATGTAACCGGCATTACACATTGCCTTGGCTTGGGTTTAGTACAAGGCCCTCAGTGATGCTACTGCTCCCTCGTATGTAAAAGAACCTCCTTTTGCCCAATGCGTTTCACCACGAGTACTTCGGTTTTCCTGAGTCTGGCCTGTTGTGCGTGCCGAAGCCACGTCTCTGTGCGACGATGGGTGACCCCGGGCCTTTTCACGCATGGGCCCCCCAGGCTAAATGCGCATTTCGTGGGAATGCTCATTCCCAGCTCATTCAATATTTGCCTCCGTGGCTTAGTTTTGTCACGCACGTGCAGTATTTATTACGTGTTTGCCTCATCCGTCCAATTTTCGTGCACCCTCCGTGAAAATTCATTTGACAAGCTCGACCGGATTCTCTGGATTATGAGATGCTCCAGAAAGTAAGAAGAGCTGCCAAAAACTTTTGGCCCGGTGTCAATAAAGCTATGCAAATCTGGTCACAACAAGACAAGCATCCCCCCACATAGCCTTTCCCTGAACCGTTGGAGAAAGTTCCGTTAGCAGATGTTACGCACCTCCAATTAGCACGGTTGGCCACGTACGGTGCGAGCGAATGTCAACGTACTCGCGTGCAAACATAGCGAGCGCCTGCAAAAGGCTGCGGAATTCACTTTCACTGGACGTTCACTCTGCGGCCTCCCCCCCCTTCGCTACATTCAAATCGCGCCTTTAAACGCAACTTTTTCTCCAGGGCTTTTTCTACGTAACTTAAATCCTTTTGTGTTTGAATCTGATTGGTGTGAGCCTGCGGAGTGTGTGTGTGTGTGTTTTGTACCGCGCCTTGCGATCTCCGGGCGAGAGACCATTTATAAGTGTAAATTATTATTATTATTACTCAGCAGTGGCCAATCAGACCCAGATGGATATCTTTAGCAACTGCGGGGAGATTTCTTTTGTGCATACTCATTTGGCATCCAGCAGGTGAAACCTTTATCTCTCAAATGTCCCTTTGCTGAATAAATTATCGTGCTGCCCCCCTAAACAGGCGAGACGTGGAGGCGCGCCGCATTGTAAGGAGCGCGCGTCGTGGTGGGCATGTGTTGAATTAATGTGTGTGGATTGTGTCTCGGTGGGGTGCGTTCGAGGGGCCATCAACGCATTGCTGCTAAGCCGGGAACGTTCAAACAAAGCCACGATTTGCATTTACGGCCCGAGTAAAAATAACTGTCGATAGACAGTAGTTATTCTTGAGTTGATTGCAAGCGTGGTATAACCCTTTTCGTTGATTCACTGTCGGATGAAGGCCCTCCACACGCCGTGTCTCCCTGCCTGTTGTGGTTGTTGTTGTTTGACCATACTTCACCAGCAGCAAGACTGGTTTCAATACCACCATTGACCATGACCGGGGATTGAACTGGTGTCGCTGGGTTCATGTTGCAATGCGCTCACCACTTTGCCATCGCTCAAACGTTTAAAATGAAAACAAAAAATGTTAACCCATGAATTCTCAATAATAGATTTTGCTTAACCATGAAATACACGTGGCTCTGTGAAATCTCCTTTAAATAATTCTCCGTCTTTACAGATTGTGCACACAACGCGTTACAATCTACCGGTGAAGTATGGTCAATTTACCACTGTAACTTCTATGGCGTGGGAATGGGTTCTTCATCCAGAAGTTAATTTGGAAAAAAAAAGAATCTGATCTGTCAGAATTTTAATGACCGTCTATGATTGGGTGAATATTTTTTTTTCAACCGGAACTCATCTGCTTTGCTATTTTTTTTCTTTACGAATGTGAACATATATAGCACCAACGTGCCAGAGTTAATGTTTAATGACGCAAAGTAGAAAGCCACGGTCAAGTCAGAGGCTTCCATGTGCAAATTAGCATCCTGTCAGTGCCCGCCGGCTACTGTTGGTGCTGAGCCAATTGCAGAAATGTCACGTTCGCACAAAGTGTTAATCTCGTTTTATAATCCCCCGGAGGGAACAATGGGCCCAGTCATCCCCCGACTTGGAGTTGAACTTGCGTTCTGTCACATCCTGTAACGCAGCGTGAATGACGCGAATAGAAATCTATAATTTGCACGAAATATTAGTACAATTGATTCTATTTATTTTCCCCAAACTGCTGGTGGCTTTAGCGGTAGAATGTGCCGCTCGCATTCGGATGGTTGCCCAGATTATCATCTCGGTTGGGGTTCGGCTCAGCCCATCATCCCTTCAGGGTTGACGGTCCCACTTTGTAGGGCGGTCGACGGTCGTCGTCCTATGGATGGGCTCGAACCCTCGCCATAGGAATGTGGAATTTCCACGGCTGGCTCAGAGCTGTGAACGGGAGGCGAGAGTTATCACCGCGGAACACGACGGCAAACAAAAAAAACTAAATCATTGCAATTGACGGCACGAAGCGGGGTTTTGAGATTCGCGGGCAAACTCGTCTCATCCAGCTCCCGCAATGTTCTTCCCGCTCAGCTCCCGAGTACGAAGAGATGGACGTCTTGCTGCAGAGGCAAGAGTCTGGATTCGGATTTCGCATCCTCGGTGGCGACGACCCAGGAGAGCCGGTGCGTGTTGCCTCTGTGCCCGGGCATTGTGAACCCACACAGAAATCTCTCATTATAAAGCATTTTTACACGAAGTTTGACAGTAATTACATGCTATAAAATCATACAAAAAAACAAGAAACACAATAAATAAATGGAATAAATGAATAAATATATGGAATAAATTAAATGAATGAACATTGAACTTCACTTTACCTGTAGTAAGGAGAGTTGATGGCTTGAGTGGAAGGTGGTGAGGAGGAGGAGGTGGTAAAACCTTTGTGTGGGCAAGCGTCATGCACGCTGGCCATACGCGTCTCAGCCGTACAGCTTCTTTCAAGTTGCGATTGCCCGTTCGACCTCCGAATTTCGTTCGGTTTCCGGGGCAAAAAATGTTCGGAAATATCGTTCGAACACCGATTTGTTCGAGTTCTGGTGCGTTCGATCTCTGAGGTTCTACTGTATTACAATAAAAGTGTTTGTTAACCCCACCGGACGCCTGGGAAATAAGAGAGGAAATGACACGTGTTTTTTTTCTACAGAGCAGGGTTGTACCCTTCAACTGAAAATCAGTGCACGGTTTAGTCAAGATCACAATTCAGTCAGTTTTCGTAATTAATAGCTGTGCATCGATTCAATAATCATTTTATTTTGTAAACGCTGAGATGGATCTAGCAGCCTCTAGCTGCTTGGAAGGGAGTTGCATCATGAACCGACCATGTACAACATAAGCCAATCGGAAAATATAACTTTTCACACAAATTAAACGCAACAAATCAGAAGCCTAAGAATTGATGCAATATTGCACCTTCTTGTTTTAATAGGAATGTAATTTTAATACAAATGCAATTTCGTACCTGCTATCAGCCCGCACATCCATAGGACGTCCCCCCCCCTTCCTTTCCCTCCCTCCGATTTAATTCAGCATATTCCATCTCCAAGGAATGAAACAACACATTTTGTGACAACACCATCCTCTAAATGGAGCATGTACGGTTGTGCCACCCAACTGTGGTTTAAGCCTATTGAAGTAAATTCAAAAGTAATTATCTGACGTTACCTTCTGCTCACCGTGAGAAATCTGGCTTTTTTTTATCATCCTTCACGTGATGCCAATCTTATTCTTCTTCTTAGTACGGCCGATGTTGATGTAGAGCAACAAAGATTGTTTCACGTTGTGGTCTTGAAGCCAGAGAATTGCGTCAGGAGCAGTGGAGAGGCGCTGCGGCGTGATGTCTCCTTCACGTCGAGTCTGCGTTCCACGTTCCGCACACCGCAGTATTTTATTTGTATTCAATCCTTTATATTAAGTTCGCTTGCTTGCTTGCTTGCGCGCTTACGACCGTGCAATTCTTTTGGTCGTTTTTTAGCCCACTTCCCGTGATCCAATCGAGCTGACATTTTGCACACAGACTCGTTATGCGTGACAATTTATTTTCGTGAATTTTTTTTCTAAAATTGTACACTTTTTAGGCAAATTTTTTTTATATTTAATTACCAATTGCTTAATGGTGGCATGCAATCATCTGACCCATAGGTGGCAGCCATCTCAAGCCAGAGTACGAGAGGACTCTAGCCGCCACGCATATAAAGGATTTATAGTGAAAAACTTCGTTTTTACGGGTTAATTTTTTTCTGTTTGTGTTTACGTGTGCACGTTGAACTTCTTTCACACCGTACAAAGCCAACCGTGCTAATCGGAACTGCCGGGGAAGGACAACAAGCTCAACACAAAAAGCAGTTCGAAAGAAATGAGTCGTCAATTTATATTAAAAAGTGCGTAGCTCCCAGTGGCTTCCTGATATTGGAAGGAAGAGCGTTCCAGACGGCCGCAGAAGCCACATTTGAAAGCGGGTTAGCCAAAGCCGCTTCTGCTGCTGCGAGCATGGCCCGAGTTTGCGTGATTGTTTATGCTCCTTGACAGGATCAATCAAACTTTACTTATTTTCTTGTTTCTTTTGGTAAAGTCACGTAGAAGGGAAATAATAAAATAATACAAATAAAACATAAAAATTCTTATGACGTTTCGGCAACAACGCAAGCAGCCATCCTCCTTCTTCACCTGAGGGCGGCTGCTTGCGTTGTGGCCGAACCGTCATGAGAATTTGTATGTTTTATTTGTATTATTTTATTATTTCCCTTCTACGTGACTTTACCGAAAGAACCAAGAATATGAATCCCTGCGGTCACGAAAGCTTTAAATCGAAACTTTACTTATACTTCACTTATGTCGCACAATTCATGCAAACAATGCAATACAACATGCTTTACAGGACTAAATGAAGTGACTGGCACAATGGAAACAACAATAAGAATGATACATTTAAAAAATGAACCAAAATTAGAATAAAATGCCATAATAAACACACAAAAGCAATGCAAACATACTATGAAAAAGCTTCAGGTATATCTGCATCTGCCATGATTCCCATAATAATATCACACAACTGGAATACAAGCAAGTATAATAATCATTGTCACACCGCAGTGTAGAATTAATGCGCGGCCCCCACCCGGGAAGCTCTTGTCTTTAAAGTTTTTGTTGTTGTTATTGTTGTTGTTGTGGCCATGGCTTAACTCAGATCTACATTGTTGTTGTTGTTGTCGCCGTGGCCCGACCCAGATCTACGTTGTTGTTGTTGTTGTTGTCACCGTGGCCCGACCCAGATCTACATTGTTGTTGTTGTTGTCGCCGTGCCCCCACCCATATCAACATTGTTGTTGTTGTTGTTGTCGAAGTGGCCCGACCCAGATCTACGTTGTTGTTGTTGTTGTTGTTGTTGTCGCCGTGGCCCGACCCAGATCTACATTGGCGCAATCGTGCCGCTGGGGGCGGCCGACACGGACGGGAGACTCCGCCCGGGGGACGAGCTGGTCTCCGTGGACGGAACCATCGTCGCGGGGAAGTCGCACCGGCACGTCATCGCTCTGATGCAGCACGCCGCCCGCAACGGGCATGTGCAGCTCATGGTCCGCCGGCCCATCATCCCCACGAGTAAGCGAGCAGGTGGTGCGGTACGGGCCAAATCGGGCCATTTAAACATGATTTTTAAAATCGTTTTTTTACTATTTTTTTTATTTAACCAGGTAACGCTCACTGAGCTATGCATCTGTTATCCAGAATCGACCTGGCCGCAAATGATAGCTCAACAAAGTGGCTACACGTGCGTTTCCCAACAAGGGTTCCTGCACGTTTTTTGTGTTTAGTTTTTTGTCCTTGCCCCCTGCACCTCCGATTATCACGGTTGGCTACGTACAAAGTTCGACATACGTACACACATTTTTTGGGGTAGGTGACGCAATCGAATCTGCTCACATTCACGAGGTTTTGAAACACAAATCGGGAGGTGGGGTTGACTCGGCCCGGTGTTAAGAACAGGGCTTCCACTCTGCGGCAAGTCAAGAATGGTCACCCTATAGAGAGGATTGTGGAATTTCTGCCATTTCTTTAGCAGTTCAAAATAAATTACTTTTCAATCTAGTGCATAGCTCCAGTGGCTTTCCTAATGTCAGAAAAGAAGAGCGTTCCAGACGGCCGCAGAAGCGCATCTGAAAACGTGCGACGCAGCCACCGTCTTTGTTCGATGGCTAGCCGGGAGCCGCCGCTGCGAGGTTGCCCTGAGTTTCGCGCGACGGTTTACGCTCCCTGACGCGATCGGTCTACGGATTAGCGTTGCTGAAACGAAACTCACCCCGGTGACGTCGCGTCGCCCCGTCCGCAGTTGGCGGCGAGGCGCACGGCGGCTTCTGCAGCTCCTCGTCGTCCGCGTCGCAGCACAACTCCCCGCGCATCGAGCAGGCGGCCGCCTTCATGCGCAAGCTCAAGTTCGGCGGCGGCGGCGGCGGTAGCGGCGGCAGCGGCGGCAGCGGCAGCAGCATCGGCGGCCCGCCGCCTCTCTGCGCCGCGCCGCCGCCTCTGCCCCCTCTGCCGCCGGCGCTGCCCCCGCCGCCGCTGCCCGTGCTGGACCCGTACCTGCGGCGGGCGTTCGGAGCGGGGATGGCGCCGGCGTCGTCCGCGCTTCCGCTCCTGAGCAGCGGCGGCCCGGGCTCGGCGCCGTGCCTGTCCACGTCGAGCGGCCGCGGCGGTAACGGCGGTAACGGCAACGGCGGCGGCGGCGACGACGGCGGCGGCTGCTTCCCGGAGACGTTCTCGCCGCTCGCGTCTCGCCTGGCGTACGACGGCTGCGGGGCGGCGAGGGCGGCCGGCGTGAACCCGGCATCGGAGCCGTGCCTGCTGCACCCGAGCCTGCAGGAGTTCGAGCGCCGGGCGGTTGCGGGCGCGGCGCAGGAAGGGGCGCCGGAAGGGGCGCCGGGAGGAGCCGGCGACGGCGCCAGGACGCTGCCGGAGGCGGCGGGCGCGGCCAACGGGGAGGCGCGGGCGAGCGTGGCGACGGCGGCGGCCGTGGCGGCGGCGGCCGTCATCTCGACGGAGGGGTTCCCGTCGTCGGTCGGGAGGCTCACGTACGACGTGACCATCCAGAGGAACGACAACGAGGGCTTCGGCTTCGTCATCGTGTCGTCGCTCAGCCGGCCCGAGGCCGGCACCATCGTGGGTGAGCATGACGGCACGGGCGATGAAGCGGATCCGTAAACCGGGTGAACGGATTTTGAGGAAATGGCTTCTGGCTGCAACACGGCCATCAAATATCCCCTTGCGCAGTGGCGACATGTAAACATACAGTGTTTGTGACATGTCACCTTGACCCATGCTTGTACCAGGTGGCTGTTGACAAGGGCTGCTTTGGGAAAATCCTCCGAATTGGATCATAGTCAGGTGTGCCTCATGTGCTCCAGAGTGCCTGGTGTCCGGGTAACGGACTCTGTGTCTCACCCAAAACGTTCGCATCACCACCTACAGTGTAGACGGGGTAGCTTTAGGAAATAATTTGCCGCAAACATTTTTTACCCGAATATCTTTCAAATTGTGCCCCCACAGCGTCATATCGCGAGATTAAGAATTTTCTATTTGATACGCTGCAGCTAGCGATGCACGATCTCCGTGCGTTGAGAAGTTGACTTTGACAGAATTCTGAATGATTTTACACGTGTGTGTGTTTTTGAAATTCGTATTTATTTACAGATTTGAGTTTACGCATTGGTTCTTTCGGTAAAGTCACGTAGAAAAATAAAATAAATTCAATTAAATGATAGAATACGTTTCAATTGCAACACAAGCAGTCGTCATCAGGTCGAACTAAATTTGAGAGAGAGACAAAACACAGACACGGAGACACAGAAAGACACACAAGCAGAAAGAGACAATACAGAGGCACACAGAGAGAGACACACAACATAGACACACAGAGACCCAATGCCTGTGTCGTGGCCTTAAATAGAGAAAGAGGAGGGTGGGGCAGAGAGAGAGAGGTGGGTCTGCTGGAGCAGAGAAATTAGCATGTCAATGTGAGAGCTGTGTGTAAATCCACCTTGCGGGGGCAGGGGGAGAGAAAGACCCAACAAGTCTAGTAAAATTTAGAGAGAGTTGTGTGGAAATCCACCCCGAAGTGGCCGGGGGAGTTTCTTGTTGGTTAAGACCTCGACGTCACGGCCACTTCGGGGGGAGTAGTGGCGCAGCGGTTAGCGTGCTCCGCTACAAACCTGGCGACCCGGGTTCGATTCCCGCTCATGGCCAACACCAGAAACGATAATCTGAACCGGTCCTGGGCCTCCCCCTAGGTCGACTCGACCTAAAATGAGTGCCTGGTGCAGTGTGTAAACATTGCTACCGTGGAGACAGTCGGTCGGGCGTGGTGCTGGTCACCCACCCCTTCGCGTGCCTTGCCGGCCTACATAAGTGCTTGCCAACAGTACTTGCCCCAGCAGTCTGTTCTGGCTATACGGGGGATTTCGATTTAAAGTTTTCGTGACTGCAGGGATTCATCTTCTTGGTTCTTTCGGTAAAGTCACGTAAAAGGGAAATAATAAAATAATAAAAATTAAACATAATAAAATATTTTAAAATGTTTTTAAATATTTTATTATGTTTTATTTTTAAAATAATAAAAATAAAACATAATAAAATATTTTAAAATCAAATATTTTAAAATTAAAATTTTTTTTTTTAAATATTTAATTATGTTTTATTTTTATTTTATTACTTCCCTTCTACGTGACTTTACCGAAAGAACCAAGAAGATATACGGGGGATTTTTGTCTTTGTTGTTTTAAATTCGTAGTTATTCACAGTTTTTAAATTCAGATTTGGGGTTTCTTGTTGGTTCAGACCTCTGACCCCTACGCCATGCGCCCACCTCACCTCATCTCAATTAACACACACAATTAAGACTCCCGTTCTTGGGCGTCAAATGTCTCATTCGCAACGATCGCACATTTTTTGCCAATTGGCAACAAGGGCCCATTATTGGCTTGGGATGATGAAATGAGGACAGCATCAATGCCAACACAAGAATACTCCAAAGCAAATCGGTTATCCTGCATCAATTATCCTCTCGCTATTCATCTCTCGAGCCTTTTTGCGTCAGCGAATTTATAAATGGCGGCTGAAAATGCATCGTCAACTTTATTTGGGCTTGGTCAAGCTCTTGTCAATCACTTCAGTCGTCTGGAGGATGAGCCGTATTATTGTCTGTGGGTCATGGATCTTTAACCCAGTCACGCCAAGCAGTGATCCCGCGAGTGGGGTGACTGACAGATGCGGTCGCATAGCCGTAATAAAAAAAGAAAGAACCAGTTAAGCCGATTGCCAACAGTCAATTGCAGACCGGCTTGCTAACAGCTGTCGATCGGCTAATTAATCCAGCTAGAGCTCGATTTAAAGCTTTCGTGACTGCAGGGATTCATCTTCTTGGTTCTTTCGGTAAAGTCACGTAGAATGGAAATAATAAAATCCTGCATAATGCACGGGCATAATATGACTTTGAAAAACCCCCGCCCACCTCCTACGCATTTCACAAGTAGTACTAATCCGATATCTGCATTTCCCATAAATATGCTAAATTCCTCTTGATATGCAAATTATTTTGTCAAGGCGCTCTTCCCCCTCCAACCCAGCTTAAATATACGCTCCAAGCCTGGTGGTGTTTTATTCAGACGCTGTCTTCCCGACAGACCTGTTCTTCACCTGAGGACGGCTGCTTGCGTTGTGGCCAAAACGTCGTGAGAATTACTTTATTATGTTTTATTTTTATTATTTTATTATTTCCATTCTACGTGACTTTACCGAAAGAACCAACAAGATTAACCACCTAGAGCGTTTATAATTGCATCACGAGACTCAACCAAGCCTGGTCTGCTGACGATAGGCAGCAGATGGAGTTTTTGACCACTTTTCAATTGTTATTTTTTTTCCCAAGTGACACCAGGTGCTTCCAGCTCTGGGTGAGGAAGACATTTGGTACCTTAATCTGCGCTCGTTAAAATGATGAAGCGTTACAGAACTCGCGGTAAATTCGCGTTTATTACGATGCACATGAAGATTGATTAAAATTAACCAAAGCTTCTAAAGGGAATGCACATCTGAACATTACATCGCAATAAAGGAATATGGATATGTATAATTATCCTTATTCACCTATGTACACACGGCAAATCTAAAAGATTAGCACAGTGTTTCACACTAAAGTATGTATGGTTACATATGTATGCACATGTACGTGTACATATGCATGATACTCTAAAAAAAAAATTTAAACTGCATTCGGTAATTAGAACCGGTGTGAAAGTTATTTCGGACTTGCACATAATGTTATTTACCTTCATCCTTACACAACACATGAAATGTATTTGGAGTGCAATACAAAATACATCACTTGAGCTGGCTTATTGCAGCCATCTATTGCCTTTTCCGAGGCATAGCAGTTCACTGCTCATGAAGACCCATGTTGCTGCAGACCGGTGCTTAGTCCATGACCTCCAACAAATGATAACCTCTGCCTCGGTTCTGTCTCCACATTGGAATATAGACATATCAGCTCATCAGCCTCTTGCGTACCCAGCCAATATTATCCAGCACCATTTGTTCGGTTCTTTTTCAGCTGGGCCCAAAAATCTGCACTGCTTTCGACTTTCTGCGGTGTCATGAGCAGTGAGGATTTTGCAACAAAATATTGCTGCTGGCTTCGCAAGATGCTATATTCGTTCGCCACGAAAAGGACTGCGTCTTTTCATCTGTTAGGCATCGTTGAAAATTCCCATGCAAGCCTTTTTAGGCACAAGAAATATTTATGTTTAATAACGTTGGACCTCAAAAGAATAAATAGCAAATAGCATGAAATAAACTGTTTTAAATTATATTCTTTGGCTCGTTCGGCAAAGTCACGTAGATAGGTTCAAAGAAAATACCAAAAAACTACGACGTTTTAAATGTTGGATACATTCTCACCGTAACATTTACATGCGAAAACCGCATTCGTCATGTGCATCGTTGAGCACGTGGAGCCGACTGAAGCGTGAAACGCCTCTGATGAAACGTACTGCAAGGACTGTGCTCGCAGGCTTTCGTGATATCTCCATCGGACGTTGGAGCCATCCAACTCTCCTCGACAGTCAGAGAGGGAGGGGGAATTTAGTCTCTCCCTCCCCACCCCCAATCCGATCCTCCACGCACCATTATTCAACTCGACTCATCCGCAAGCAGTGGTTTATCCCCGCTGCTCAACGTAGCCGTTACCGGCATTGTGGGCATGTTTCTCTCCGTTATCCTCCCCACCTCCTCCCCCCACCCCCGGTGGCATGTTTGAAACCATCTCAAGGTCAGCTCGCGAGCGGGGCAGGTGTCGATCGCGATATCGATTGCGCCGTTTATCGCTGGGTGAGGCCCCTGGGCTTCAAATGTGCCATTTTTCAATCAAGCCCGTTTCCTCCGGCCACGCCGTAATCTTGTCACTTGATAGGCAACCATATGGCACCGTGCAAAAAAAGATGGAACGCTGCCAATGGCTAGTAAAGCTGGTGTCGTTATTTTGAAACCAGTAAAATTCTCTGTAAATAGATGGCCGTTATCAGCCTTGCATTGGACATACGTGGTTAAGTGACGGACGATGCATATGCTTTTATATTTAGAAGCTTTTATTGATTACACACGTATGTAGTTGACAGCTTTTTTGGGCCACACTAGTATGGGTCCATACCCGTGTACTCTTGTCCTGAAATAATAGTTTTCATTTCAACTATTCTGGCAAATTGCCCGATGATGCTGGATGTAATTACCAGCGAAACGTCGTACTCAAAAATTGTAAATGTTGTGGATTCACTCTACAACACACCTGTGGGCTAAAGTAGTGAACTTTTTGTCAATGTGACACATTTTTTACTGATTGGCCGTGTCGGATGGTGGAGGGTTGCGACACATTTATAAATAACGCGATCTTACCCAAACACCTTTATTATGAATAATATTGGTCGTGAAAGCCTGCTACGTGTTAAACTTAATTTCATTCAGTTAACCTCTGCTCTGGCTTTTAAGTCATAACCTTAATAACTAAAGCCTGGTTCACACGGCGATTATTTTTTTTACGGGAAAAACAATTCTCTGGGAGCCTTTTGCATTGTTGTCAAACTCTGTAAAATCGTACATGACTAGTTTGGCGTACATCGATGTGATAAAGACACGGCTGTTTTACTGGCCAATAAAAAGATGGCTGGAACATAACGTTCAATGGTTCCCGAAAGGATTGCCACCTGTCCTGGTTTTGCTAGGATCGTCTTCCTTTTTTTTAGGCAGCTCTCCTGGGAAATCTAAAAGTCTTCCTGGGCGAGGAGATGTTATCTCCCTCGTCTGGTACGCAGGAGGCCGTGGGTTCAATCCCGGACCCTGACGATGTGTGTTGTATATTTGGAGTCCGTGTCTTCTCTCTCTCCCTGTGGTGGCCACGTGGATTTTTCTCCAGGTCCTCCGGCTTTGCCCCTCAACACTGAGAAATAACATTTTTTTAGATTATTTGGCTGCAACTATAAATTCCCACGCGTGATGATATCACCCACTTGGATGAGCTATTGTGTGTGGCCAGGTCGCCTCTGAAAAAGAGCGAATAGCTCATTGGGTTTTACCTCGTGAAAAAAAAAGTAGATAGTAAATACACGACTCCAGATGTTGGGACACTTTTCAGGCAGACCTCGAAGGTTTGCGTGTCTGCTACACGGTAGCTGCATGGGTCTGGTGGAGAGAAGAAAGCATTGGCGAGGAGTGGTGGTGAAACAAACACAGGCTTAGGGCCTTGATGAAATCCGGATGTTGATCAAGGCAATGAATGAAATTATGTACGTTTAACTTCTTTCGCACCGTACGTAGCCAGCCGTGCTAATCGGAGGTGCGAAGCCAATCAGAGGAGATATGGTTGGCAACCATACTCCTCTGCCCTTGGCAATGCACCAATTCCATCAGGAAGTGACATCATAGCACGTGGTGTGCCATTGCGCTTTTATCGCCGTTGCTGCTAAACTGTATTGTCCCTTCCAGATATTTACCGCAAATGATGGAGCGTATTTGCTCGCTTAAATTGTTCACACTGTGGGAAATAATTGCTCTCTGCCACTCTGTAAAAAAAAAAATCGCTGTGTGGAAGGTTCTTCATACATGCACAGAAATGCATCCTCACGGCATCCGTACCATTAACCCTCGACTCCCAATCCCCACATGACTCACAGCCGGCCTCCATTGCTTCTTTTTTAATTTATTTGGAACGTTCATTCATTTATTTATTATATCAATCGTTATTGGGTAGTTTTTTTTCTTAATTTCATTTTGATAAAATTGTACATTCATCATTTGTCTATAGTTGGATGATAGTTTAGCCAATGTCCTTCCAAAATACTGTTATAATTACGGTCAACTGCCTTTTATTGCATAACTTTAATATTGTATAATTTCTTACTTATAGTGTCTTATCAGAATTTTACTGAAAACGTCATCAATTATTATTGCGGCACGATAAACTGAGCGGCATACAATGTCTGCTTGAATTTGCGAACTTTTTACGGATTTCTCAGGGAGCCTTAGTTTCAGATTTGCAGCACTTCTTAAAATGGCCCTGAATGTACTGTTGTTTGTCACGGCTGCCACACAATTGGCACGACCCAAGTGCAGTATATATTTGTTTATGTTTTCATTGCAACGAAATGCGAGCGCCCGATTCAACATATCCAAAAGAGCCCAGTGCGGTATTTAAATATGAGTAATTCTTCAAGCCAATCTGTAACTTGTGAAATAAATGCATTTAAAATGCCAGAGAAGCCCCTTGTGATGACTTGGCGTATTTTAATTAAATAGATTTAGAAGAAAAAAATCCATTCTTTAGCCAGGAAAGTCTCGCTCTCAAAACTATTTTCCTGGAGAGTCCCGCATGACTTGTTGTACCACTTTCTTGTTTGACTCTCTTTCCAATTTTCCTGGACTCCCATGCAAATGAGATGTTCCATCTCACGGGATTTTCCAGGCGAAATTATGTACTAAGAATACAAATATATTATTATTTGACAGCTGTAAATTATTTCAATGTAACGATTTTATTCAGAGGCATTTGTGCGTGTGCATATTTAGGCCCAACATAAATTCAAGCGCATTTAACCATAGTCTACTCTTGAAGTTGTATAGTCATAAGGAAAACAGCCATTGATCACGTTCAGGTGTTTTCAGAAAGTATACGATACTATAATTATAAATATTATCCAAATATGATCGAAATATTTATCACATCTTCACAAAGGACCTAAGGCCTATAGCTAAACTATGATTAAACTAAGGACCGTAGTCTGTAAATACTTTTTTGAAATTTAAATTTTGCTTATGAAGCACTGGTGGTCGTTTTGAAATTAATACGTGGCTTGTCTTCGTGGTTATCCAATATTAATTTTTTTGTCACATCCTTAGTAGTTTACTCATTTTACATTGCTATTATTATTTATGCCATCTCTATTATTTGCGTATATTTGTGCTCCGTTTATTTGCTTGTTTTTGCGCCCCGCTGACATAAACGCATCTTCCATGGCCCACCTCCCATCTTCCCTTTTCTTTCCGCCCATTTCCCCATGGTGCATCGCGATGCCGCCACCACCGCCGCCGGCACTCCTCCCTCCACCCCTTCCCCCCCGGGGCCCCCCCCCCCCGCCGCGCCGTTGCGTGCGTGCGTACGCGTACGTGCACGCGTGGGTGGACTCAGGGATGCCTCACCTGGTAGGTCGCATCATCGCGGCCAGCCCCGCCGACCGGTGCGGCCGATTGCGCGTGGGCGACCGTATCCTGTCGGTGAACGGGCAGCCCATCCAGGGCCTGTCGCACGCCGACATCATTAACCTCATCAAGGACTCAGGGACCAGCGTGACGCTCTGCATCTCGTCGCCGGACGGTAAATACGCACGCGGGAGCTGCCAACGAGAGGAATCGTGCAGTTAATGCTCGCCGCTCTTTCAATTACAAAAATATTCCCCCCCCCCCCTCCATGGGAAATTCAATTTTTCACCGCTCAACTCACGATTGGTTGAGCGTCAACCGGCGATAAATCTCGGCGGGGATTGAAACGGCCCCATTGGTTTTCTTTTTTATTGGGAGACAGCAGCGATTGACCTGTGAAGAGATTGGCAACAACCGTGGGAACGTCGAGGACTTTCCACAACTGGCTCAGGGTTACTGACCGAGAGACGAGTGCCACTCCAAGGCCCTCTTGAGCGCGCGAATGAAATAGTTTCACGTGGTTGTTCTTTACCTTCCAAAACGAAAAGCCTCACTGAGTGTCCACGACTTTCCCCTGCTTGCTGTACTGCCTTCCTTCTGGCAACACATTGCCAGGCATAATAGGTTGAATTGGCTTCAGACAGCGATTTGGATGCATGCCACCTGCATTTTTACCCAGAAGTGTGTTTCCGTCTGCGCAAATGAAGGCCAGAAATGCAAAAACCAAGAGGCGTGCTGAAACTAAATAGTTTCACAAGTGCCAGTAATCGCTTGCTCACTTTTAAATTACGAAGTTGCCTTGTGCATGCAGGTTGCATGCACCGTACTTCTCGTTAGACCTTAAGAGTAATTTTGAAATCCAACGCCACGGATGTTGGCTTTTCAACGCGTTTTAAACACCGCGCCGTTTACGCCGCGTCTAAATGCCTTTGCCGATGCTTGTTTGACGTGCACAGAATCGCAAAAGCTGCCGTCACTTGTGAACGCGGAGAAGATTGCCACCGTTGCGCCCAACAACCAAACGACTGCCCAAGAGGGAAGGTAATTGTCTTCTCTGTTTTGTCCCTTCTATAGCTATTGGCCTACTCGTTATCATGCTCATTGTTTATAACGGACAACTGTTAGTTTTGTTGGTACAACCAGCGTACAACCGCCGTTACGCCGCGTCGATGCGGTCAGTTGATTAGACGTTTCGGCACACACCGACGGAGGGATGCGTCCGTGCGCTCAGGGTTTGGTGGCAACCTACGTTGTAATTGGTGGCTTTCTGCTCGGAGTGTGATCATTGCGACATGGTTTACACTCGCTAATGGGCAATTCAATGAGGGGGGTACATTTACGGGGAGATGCAAAACCCACAACATGCAATGCAATTTTGGTATTAGGGAGCGTCTTGATCCCGACCCCTACACAGAACAGTGGAACACAGGCCATCTGGAAAAGGAGACCGATTGTTTTTATTGCAGCAAAAGAGACACGGGCACCTTCGATGAGCACGGATTGGCTACGTACAGTGTGAAAGAAGTTCAGCACGCATGAATAGGCTTTTACCCTTTCTGGCAATACAACAGTGGGTGTTTAGATGTTCAAACACCAAATAGATACCTTTTTCAAAAATAAAGTCTGCATTAACCACACGTACTTGTGGTGAGCATGCAAACAGAATGCTCTGATTATATATGGCATTGTCTTTGCAACTGATTGGCCTGCCCCAGAGACGGCCCTCGTTCTGACCTAGTCTCACCAGTATCAGACCAGAGAACGCCAACAAGGTGAACAGGACACAGACAAGGCATGTTTCAGAGCGTTTATAGCTTGGGGTGAGCAGCTGCATCATGTGGTGAATGCAGACTTGATTCCTTGCAAAAAGGTCTCTATTTGGTGTTTGAACGTCTTAAAACCTCCTGTTTTATTGCCAGAAAGGGTAAAAACCGCCTCTTCTTATTTTTCCTACTGGCAAGAAAAGGCCCCATGATACGAAGCGGAACATTTTCCGCACAACTCAATTGTTTTCCACCGTTAGCCAAGGTAACAAAAGTCACAGTTGAAGCGTTCTCCTGCAGAGGCGGTAAAATACGAATGCCCTGAATTTCAACCGTTTCGTGTTCGTTTTTTTATATTTTTGCTATAAAAAAGACGTAATGTTCTCGCGCGTGCGTTTACGGGCGCGGAAAAAAATAACGACGCGAAATTGGATGAAATCCCATTGCCAATAGATTGTCTGCGTGGCCTTTCGTCGCAACAGCTAAACACCTGCAGACTGTCACGCGGAGTGGCGCTACTTCATTAAATATTTGCATTTTTTTTAAACGCACACTCCGAGCGTACCCTTCTTTGCTCCATCATTTTAAAGCGTAAAGTTTAATGAGCCAGCGGTGAGAATGAAAACCGCTGTTGCTTAATGCTCTTTTTATTTTTTTTACAATAGGTGTTCCAATATAAACGGTTCTTTGCAAGGAGGGTCAGCTCTCGAAAGCTTACGCTGATGAAAAATATAATCGCGCTGTGCAAAAAATCCTATCGGAGTGTCTGGAAATGTACTCCTGATTTCATGTATGCCACAAAAGTAAAAAAATAGGGTTATCTTCATGATTTTAGCTTCATAAACTATTGGGGCTGTCATTAAAACCTCAGAGCTAGGCTGACAAATCCAGAATTTTGGGGTAAGCCGGAAAAGCAATCGACTAAATAAATTCTCTAAAACATCTCCCCCCGCTCCCTCTGTCCTCTTGCTTAAGTTCTTCCTACCCTCATCTTCCCCTCCCCACATGAAAATACAATGTAGCCCGCTCAGTACAATGGACCCCGCTCACTGCCCTACATGTGTGGGGCAGTGAGCCTAGTCGCCTCCCTCATCTAAACCCAGGAGACACGAAGTTCATGATAAAGGGTTTCTTTTGGGGGGGTTAGATCGCTTAAATATAAATGTGTCATTAAACCGGCCACCACCTGACGGACAATTATTAAGGTTTGTCACGTAAAGAAAATGTGTGTGTTCGTTACTATTTCAGTCCTGAGTTCAAGACCTATTTCTGCACGCCCTCCCCACATCACAGTTTGTGCTCTGTACCTGGCTCTTTTTCAAATGTAATAAACACATAAGAATAGGTTTTAGCCATTCTGGCAATTAAACAGGTGTTAAGAAACGCTGGTTGCCTTTTGGCGTCCTCTGGTCTAACACTGTTTGAGACGAGGCTCTAAAGAAAGCTGTCTCTGGTGCGGCCCAATCAGTTTCAAAGACAATGCCATATATTATGAGAGCATCCTTTTTGTTTGCATGTTCACCGCAAGTACGTGCGGTTAATGCAGACAGGATTCCTTGCAAAAGGTTTCTGTTTGCTGTTTTAACATCTTAACGCAGCTGTTTTATTGCCAGAAAGGGTCAAACCTATTCTTATATTTTGATCCTGGAAAGAAAAATCCCATATAATACACACGGCTTTTTTGTACGTTTATTTATAACAATTCAACCGGAATACTATCCGTGCGATAATTAAGCTGGGCATGGTAGGAGATGACCTGTATGTGTGCACTAGCAATTCCAAAGCAATGTGCACATACTGTGCTCATCTGTTGTTTAGTGCCGTAGATGGGCCACGCTTACCGGCAGTGGTAGACGAGGTCCATCTGCAAGGGTGCCCCGTACCGCCAAGGGGGGGGGGGGGGGGCTGCGGAGGATCTACGATCCCACGCAACGCCACCCCTCGATGGGCAAAGGGGCATAAAACGGGACCTCCCCAGCCGATCGGGACCAGTCGCAGCTCAAGACCCAAGACCAGCCAGCTTAGGACCCAGGACCGCCTCGCCCCGCTTGTCCTTGTAAGGGCCGGGACGCTGTGCGGGCCAGTGGTGGGACTCTGGGACTCCCGGCTCTACGCCCTCGTGAGGGCGAGTTCCGAGGAAGCCAGAGTCTAGACCCGCACCTTGGCTGGGTCGGGTCAGGTAGCCTCCCCTAGGGTAATTGTAGCCGGAGGACCCGAGAGCGTAGCCAGAGTCAGGCACGCTAGGAGTAGGCTGTGTCCCTAGGCTGTGACAGTGTATCAGGACTGTTGGAGTGGTGTATTGTAATGAAGAAGTTGCATCTACAAAGTGTCTCCGGAACCCATTACAGTTGTGTAGAAAGTGGTGAACCTGTGCGCTTGAACACGATGCTCATGCACCACGCGCTCGCTCGCTCGCTCAATCGCCCTATCTCAATTTTGAACGATATATTGAACAACAAAAACTAAATAAAATCTTGAATCAGCCCTTTCGCCTTTCATTCACGGTGATGGTAAGCGACTCGAATTCAAATTTCGGGTATTTTCTTTTTAAAGTGTACATATAAAATTGCCAATATTTAGTTTTGTGTTATTTAGCATTAATAACACGTGTAAGGTTTTATAGGTAAATGTAAATAAACCTTTGTAATTGTGCATAAATTATTTGGAGTTGGAGACTGCCTATTACACCATGGGGCCTGATGAGAATTACATATTTAATAAAAGTTTTTCTGATGAGCAATTTTTCTATTGGAATATGAATAGTTACCTAACGGCTAAGCTATTGAGTCACAGACACAAACCTTTTAATATTCAGAGTGGTAACTGGAAAAGATCTGCCCTGCATTTGGAATGGCTTTGAGAGGTTTTACTGTGTGTCGGTCTTACGGGTGTCATTGTAATCACGCTGTGCTTATGGAATTAAGACATGTGAATTCTAAAATGCATGGAGTTGAGATATTGAGGCATTGTAAAAATATGGAAAGGCTAATCAAGAAAACACAAACGTTGCTGAATGTCTCATGTGTGTGCACTTTAATTGGTTTGGTGTGCTCGTCGTAATGTTTTTAGTTTTTTGATGTAATGTTTTTTTTTACTTAATATTAAAACGTTTTTTTTCCACCCTCCCGAAGTTTGTTTGACAGATTTGAAGTTCGGGGAAGGCAGGACATCAAGCCCGACATGAACCCTGGACAGGTCGGTTTGAATTACGTGACTTGGAATTCGTTTTAATTCGTTTTTTGACGACATGCTGCACTCACCGCACTTCATTACTCTGCCTCCAATGGGTACCTGGTGCGGCGTGTAGGAAACGTCGCCACTCGGCCGGGCGTGGTGCTGGCCACCCACACTTCTTGGTTGCCATGTTGCCCATCATGGGTGCTCGCTAGACAGCACTTGCCAAACCTCAATATGATAAGGCTGCACTTTGGCTAGAATCTCTCCTTGATGCAGCAAATCTGGCTGTGACGGTCCCACCTGATGACGGAGACTTGTGTTGCCTCCGAAACGTCGTGATTTTTATTTTTATTTTATTAATTTTAATTTCATTTTTCTACCTACGTGACTTTACCGAAAGAACTAAGAGTATGAATCCTTGCAGTCACGAAAGCTTCAAATCTAGAATTAGAATCTCTCCATTTCAACTGAGTGATATTCTACTCATTACAACATCCTAAAACTTAAAAATTACACGTCCATTTTACTTTGAGTTGCGGTTTTAAATGCATGCTTTCGTGTTTTTTTTCAAATTACATGTTTATATTAGATTGCACAATATTCAGGTTTTAAATCTTTTCGTGAAACGATCGTATCGGAATGAATGTATATCCATTAAGTGTTAAAATCTTTTTCGATATGTTGGCATCAAATGAGGGGAAAAAACGCTCGCTAACAATTCAATTTCTACAAATAAGTAACGTGCAAAAAATGAATTATCTGCCTGAGACGAGAACATACTTTTTATTTGGCATTTAATATGTTATATAACACTACAAATATACCTATATATATCTCACTCAGAGAATCTAGTATAGCACAATGGGGAACTAATCGTATATCATCGTGTCCATATTTTCCAATAACTGGAAATGTTTCACCACACCAGGGAAATTGGTCCGATGTTAGGATGAGAGACCAGGTAAAGATTTTAGTTTTGCTGTCATCACAACGTGTTGCCCTGGCCAGCCAATATCAAACACCGTCCTCATGGGGTGTAATTGCAAGAGAGCTGACCTGCACGATCAGCAGGGTACGAGTTCAAATCCCAGTCAGTGGGTTGACGCAGCTCATCTTTCCTCTGGAATTGATCAAGTGAGGCTCTCCCCTTTGTTTGAGGCCAACATTTGTTCACACATGGAGAGACTGCCGGCCAACCGGGGCGGCCGCGTCGTGGCGGTTGTGCACGTGGCTGCCTGTAATCCAGCACCACCGTGGAGGCAGCAGCGAGGGTTGGTGGTTCACTGCACGCAAATGTGCGAACGGCCCTTCCCGTTGGCGTCGAGTAGCAAGCCGCGGTAGCCTGGCTCACCAGGAGAAGGCGGTACAGGGAATGTGTACCCCACCTGTTCCATCCGTGTAGGATAGAGAACTTGCCCACTCGCGTGCATGGGTGTTCTCTGAATACTCCGGCTTCCTCCCACTCTTGATAAACACTCATTCATTGGCCGAGAACACCTTCATATGTAGAGGACCACAGAGCTTGGGGGGGGGGGG
>CM025670.2:6061259-6077901 GCA_014621495.2 Entosphenus tridentatus | reverse complement strand
GGGGGGGGGGGGCGGGGGGAGTTTTGGCACTCGCTCTCTGCCTGGCTGTCTTTCCCGCTCGTCTGGTTCCTTGGACCTAGGAGTCGTTTGGTCACTCTCTTTTAGAGTTTGCTCACGCCCTTCGAGTGTAAAACCAACCCTTGCTCACACTTTTCGAGAGTGAGCAAACGTTGTGCGGCGCACTACAAGTCGACATTACTTTTATCCAGAAAGGATAAAACCTGTGCTTGTTATATTATTTTATTATATTATTATATTATTATATTATTTTATTATGTTTTATTATTTTTATTATTTTATTACTTCCCTTCTACGTGACTTTACCGAAAAAACCAAGAAGATGAATTCCTGCAGTCACGAAAGCTTTAAATCGAAATAAAACTATGCTTGTTATTTCATACTTTGATACTGGCAAAAAAAAGGTCTCATTTCGATATCATCTCTCGTCATAAATTATCGAGAGGACGTGGAATCTCGCCGGCAACCCTCTCTCGGTGGCGCCGACGGCGACAGACGCGACGACTCGACTTGACGCCAACGCACGCGAGCGCCGAAGCGCCATGTTTTTCACGCAGCATCGCGCACGTGCCGTCGCTCGTCGCCGAATCGATCGTGGCGTGCGTTGCGTGCTGGCTCGCTGGGAAAAGTGACTGCAGGGTGATTAAGCTCCCGAACGTGCGTCCGGCGTCCCGTGCGCCGGTGTGCAGGAAGCAGAGTACTACTCTGTAGACCTGGAAAAGGGCCTCAAGGGATTCGGGTTCAGCCTGCGCGGTGGCCACGAGTACAACATGGATCTCTTTATCCTGAGGTTGGCCGAGGACGGCCCGGCCATACGCACCGGCAAGCTGAGGGTAAGGTCACGTAAATCGGGAGTAAATTATTGCCGCCTTCGGGATGGTGGCCCGTGTTGTTTCGGAATGGCATGCGACGTTCTGAATTCAATTCAAGAACCGAGTTGAGTGTTCTCCAAGCGCGTCGGAGCGAAACGCCGGACGTCGTGCCGAACAACGTGCTTGCGTGGCTCTTCCTTAACCGATGTCAGGAAGCCACTGGAGCTTACCCACCTTGAAATCTAAGAAAAAAAAAATCTCGATAAACGCTTATTGACGTGTCGGGTCAACGCAGGTCGGCGACCAGATCATCGAGATCGACGGGGAGAGCACCAAGGACATGACGCACGCCCGCGCCATCGAGCTCATCAAGAACAGCAGCGGCCGCGTGCATCTCTTTCTCAAGCGGGGCACGGGCCTCGTGCCCGACTACGGTGGAGGTACGCTCCGTTGTTCTCTCAAACTTCGTTCCACTGCCATCCCCCCGCCCCCCTCCCACCCCCCGCAACCTTCCACACCCCGTACCAAACCGCGTTCGTCTCCAGGACATCATGGCGGCCATTGCCTGAACGTCCACGTTTCTTTGTTGTGCTGTGTCCCCTCGTTAAGCCGCGGTGGCAAGATGTCATCTCCCTCGCCTGGTATGCAGGAGGTCGTGGGTTCGATCCTGACCCATTGCCTGCGCATCACGTTTCCTGCACGGAACGTTCCCTCATGTCCCCCTTGTTAACAACAAACTATGTGTGGAGATGCACCTCCGATGAGCACGATTGGCTTCGTACGGCGCGAAAGAAGTTCAACATACACAAGGTTGTGTGGATTGTGGGGTAAAAAACGTGACGCGGATCAGCGCTAACCTCGAACCGGATGACGACTGAATTCCTACAAATGAGCACTCATTCTTTTTACATTATGAGTATTTACAGTGAACTGAGCTGACCTCTCAACCCTTATTCAAATTCACAAGCATCCAACAGCAAGTTACGACCCCAGCCAGGAATTAAATTCTCTACCAGTAAATAGTCCTGGGAATAACGCCGGGAGGTGGCCGAATAATTACCGAGATTGGTGCGCATGTCAGAGCACAGAGCCGGCACCACAGGGAGCCTGTGCCCTCGCCTACGAGCGTGGGGCTTGCGTGTACGTACGTTCAACTTATTTCTACACCGTACGTAGCCAACCGTGATCATCTGAGGTGCAACGAACTAGCCGAGGGTTAATAATAGATTTGAAGTTTTCGTGACTGCAAGGATCCATCATACGCTTTGATTCTTTTGGTAAAGTCACGTAGGTGAAAATTTTTTAAAATAAAAACTTTTTTTTCTTCACCTACGTGACTTTACCGAAAGAACCATAGAGTATAGCCCAGTGTTCTTCACTAATTTTCAGGGGGGGCGGGGGGGGGGCACTTTCGCCGACAAGACAACATCAGTGTGAGGGCCCGCCACCGATCTGAGACCATTGGGGGTTTGGCAGCACGATGATGATGATGATGATGGGGGATGTTTTCACATTTGTGTATTGTCGGAGGCCGCACCTCAGGGGCCACACATGGGCCGCCAGTGGCACGCGAGCCTTGCAATGAAGAGCGCTGACTTAACAAAGGGCTTGCACTTCGATTTAAAGCTTTCGTGACTGCAGGGATTCATCTTCTTGGTTCTTTCGGTAAAGTCACGTAGAAGGAAAATAATAAAATAATAGTAACAAAAATAAGAAATGTTTTATTTTATTATTTCCTTTCTACGTGACTTTACCGAAAGAACCAAGAAGAAAAAAAAGGGCTTGCACTTGCATGAAAAAGTGTGATTACCTGAGCCCAGTCACCAACTTGGTGTTATTGTTAATTCAGTTGAGAGGGGTGCTGATGTGTGGTGGACAGCAAGGGGTTATGGAGAAATGAGAAGCAGTTATTTAAAGCGTTTCACTGCCATTCCCCAATGCAATACACGGAATTGTCAGTGCGTATTGGCAACTGCTGTGCACTCATACATCACTGCTTGCCTTCATATGTCAGTGGTGCAATGTAATATGTGACTGATGAAAAAATGTAAAATATATATTGAACAAGTTTTGTCATATCACAGATTATAACTGATCACCCTTGTATGAGAAATTCATGGCCTTGCCTCTTCATACATATCTTGGTTTCATTTCACCTTCAAACTCCTTTCCGCGTTCACTGCTGCTATAATATCTTTATAAATACATCTACTGCCATTTCCCCAAATGTCTCTCCAATGCAGGATACAGGAGGAGAGGTGACATAGACTCCGAGTGCCTTCAGTAGCCATCATCGATGTATTCCATTGATCTCTACTCATCGCTTTTGTTCGAAAATAAGATCAATTCCGTTGTTTACATGTCGCATAATTAAACCCTGACTGCTGAAGCTCATTTTACTCGAGCTGGTTGACTGTTGATGCAATGCTAAAGATGCATTGGGGGGTAGAGGTAGCGGTGTAACGGTTAGCTTTGCTGCATGACGAACCCGGTGTGTATGTATGTCTGTTCAACTTCTTTCGCACCGTACGAAGCCACCCTTGACCTTGAGTACACGGCTGACATCAGTGGTGAGCATTCCTGGACCCTGTCCACCCCCCTCGCCAAAGCATGCTGAAGTATGATCAAACAACCCCGTGGAGAGGCTTTCATTTGGCAGTGGACTGCCAAAGAGGCTGTAAATAAAGATGGGATCTACACGCGCAACAAAGCCTCCGGTTCATTGGAATGCATCTTAGACGTCCACCTCCGAGCGTCCGAGTTCAATTCCCAGCCATGGTTGACTCGGCCAGATCACCGTCATCTCTCTGTGGTTGGTGAACTGATCACCGCCTAGAATTTTTATATTTGCCATAGAAATTTGAACATTACAGTGTATTCGCAACTGCCTCGAATCTGTCAAGAGAGCACACGATACTTTTTTTTAGAAAGCCATCCGATTTTCTTTTTTTATGCGAATTTTTTTTGGAAATGCCACTTTTTTTATCAAACAAAAATAAATATATATAATGATCATTGTAAACAAAAATGGTTCGTAAAGACTGTGGTCCACCGTAGTATTGATAATAATCGTTAAACGTAATGTTTATTTTTTTTATGGAAGCCACGAAAATACCACATAATTGCGTAACATCTCTGGGATGAAACTTTAGCGCAGCAGGTGCAAATTGAATATTCTGTCTCCGCACACCTGGTCTTGGCTCGCAAAACAATGCCCGTTGCGTGATTCGGGCTTGTTGTCATTTTATCCCGCAAAAAGTGTTTTACTTTATTTTAATCGATGACTCGCCACCGACATCTGGTTTATGGGCAGCGAATCAAAACAATGAAGCAATCTCTGGGGTACAGCAGGGCCTTAAGAAGATAACAGTGGGGTACAAAAGGCCAGTTTATTTTTTTTCTTAGACAGCGTGTGACAATTTTTATGGTGTTCCGAAAGTCTCTTGTTGCGTGCCGTGTTCTTGTGTTGAAGTGGTTTTTTTTCATGCATTTATATTAATTTATCCAGGGTGTATTTATAATAATATTGTGCAGTAGTGAAGGAGTGAAATACACGGTGGTGGTGGTGGTGATAGGTGGTGGTGGTGTTTATATTACTCTGAACATAGCAGCTGTATAAAACCTATTGGGTTTTTTTCATGCATTATTAATTTAGTCACTGTATTTATAATTATTTTGTGCAGTATTGAAGGAGTCAAATGCACGGTGGAAGTGGTGTTATTTTACTCTGAACATAGCAGCTGTGTAAATCGATAAAAATGTTTTGTTCTTTCGGTAAAGTCACGTGACTTTACCGAAAGAACCAACGAGTATGAATTCCTGCAGTCACGAAAGCTTCAAATCAAGATTGAATGTTTGTTCTGTTGCGGCGAACGTGACGATACACGCTCGTGCCTGCAGGGGTCACGTGAACCTGTTACGTGCAACACATGCACATGTATTAATATAACTTAATGCAGTTTATTTTCATAGTTCACGAAGCATTATTAAGCGTTTTTTTTAATTAACGAAAGATTTGGAAAAAAATGATACGGGGACTCCTCAACTTACGAACTTTCAGAGATATGAACAAACCTGTCCGTCCGTATGTCGAGTTGCAGCTGTTCACGATGCTATTGCCTGTTACAAGTTGATTTACGAACAGAAGAAGAGAGCAGCTGTGCAGACATCTCTTGGTAAGTTTTTCACTGAGAATAGGAAACGTGAGCACCAAAGGGAACTAGCATCTACATCTGCAGAACATGAAGAACCAGTGACATCTACATCTGCAGAACATGAAGAACCAGTGACATCTACATCTGCAGAACGTGAAGAACCAGTGACATCTACATCTGCAGAACATGAAGAACCAGCGGCATCTACATCTGCAGAACATGAAGAACCAGTGACATCTACATCTGCAGAACATGAAGAACCAGTGGCATCTACATCTGCACAACATGAAGAACCAGCGGCATCTACATCTGCAGAACATGAAGAACCAGTGCATCGACATCTGCAGAACATGAAGAACCAGCGGCATTTACATCTGCAGAACATGAAGAACCAGCGGCATCTACATCTGCAGAACATGAAGAACCAGTGGCATCTACATCTGCAGAACATGAAGAACCAGCGGCATCTACATCTGCAGAACATGAAGAACCAGCGGCATCTACATTTTCAGAACGTGAAGAACCAGTGGCATCTACATCTGCAGAACATGAAAAACCAGTGGCATCTAAATCTGCAGAACATGAAGAACCAGTGGCATCTACATCTGCAGAACATTTATGTTAGCCATGACCTGGAATCAAACGTGGGTCGCCAGGTTCATAGTGCAGTTCGCTAACCCCTACACCCCCAACTCCACCCCATTATACACTACATCTACTAAAAACAACGACAACCGACATTCGCACGAAGTAGCGGTGATGTCACCACGGCGCTTGTGCCAGGCTATGTGCACGTTAAGGCCACGTGAAGTGTCAAACGCCCGCTGGCAGGAGGTCACGGGGCAGACCCAGGTGCCGTGGGTCGGCTGTGTACTAAAAATACACACACACACACTTTAATGGCCTAATTATGTTTTAACTTTAAACGCTTCCCTTGAGTACGCTACTCGGCGAATTTAAATCACTTTTGTGTAAACCCTTTTTTTTCCACCCAATTGGGATCACTGTTCTTCTCAAACTGAAAGCTGAAATCAATTTCTTAAACATTTGAGCAAATTATGGAATAATTGCCAAAGCAGACGCAATTATACACTTACACGTTCTTCTAACGACCCAAATATTCCCTTTTGACTCGGGGACACTTAGCAAGAGAAAGGGTTAGTGCAGTCATTTAAGAATTATGGGTAATTTTCTTGTATTTATTTATTTATTTATTATTTCACCAGCACACAATGACACCAGAAAATGTCACAGATATTTGTTTAACAGTCACACAATGAGACATGCAGTGGCTTTTTTTTTTCTCTTCGTATTTTCAAAAAAAAAATTCCTTTCGAACCAAATTGGATCCTAATTCATGAACGTAAGACGTGAACATGAATGCACTCTAACCCACACGATAGGCAAGGTCGAGAGTTGGCCTCTAACAAAGCGGATATGAAAACAACTTCTGCCCTTTTGAGAGCGTAAATGAGGCTCGGGTGTTTAATGGCAGGATGGGATGATGACATGGCCCAGCAGTCGTGGCAAAACCAACGATGAGAAGACAAAAAAAATTAACCCGTAAAAACAAAGTTTTTCACTATAAATCCTTTATATGCGTGGCGGCTAGAGTCCTCTCGTCCTCTGGCTTGAGATGGCTGCCACCTATGGGTCAGATGATTGCATGCCAGCATTAAGCAATTGGTAATTAAATATAATATTTTAGTGCTAAAAAGTGTAACATTTTGGAACAAAAAAATTCACGAACATTAATTGTCACGCACAACAAGTCTGTGTGGAAAATGTCAGCTCGATTGGATCACGGGAAGTGGGTTAAAAAACGACCGAAAGATTTGCACGGTCGTAAGCAAGCAAGTGAACTTAATATAAAGGATTTAAAAATGAACTCGTCTGAATAAAGGCGCAGAATAAGATACGCAAGTTACGTTATTAAATGCGGTGCACAGAAGAATGGTTATGTACGACTATACTGTACATGATTCGGTGTGTTCACAGATTTGGTTGACCTCATTATATCGGGATGGGTGCATGCACCGCCCCTCACACTCACATGTAATAACTACGTGTGGCCTAGAAGTTTTTTTTTCTGCTCTAGTCGACCAGACTAAGAGAGTTTGCTAAGTACTGACGTCTACAGACGAGAGGCTGGACTACAATTTCCACACGTCATCGACTAGGCTCCGACTAAAAATGAGAAACGTTAACGAAATGAACGTGCTCAGAAAGTTGTGACATGCAGCTGGAATCATCGTAATAAAAAATAATAACATCTTGCCACGTATGTCGTTAACATTGTGGACTTGCAAGGAAAAAGTAAAATTTTAAAAAGTGACGGCGTTTTGGGCCAATGGCCTTTTTTTACAGCACACAACAGGCCGGAGAGGTAGAGTCTCTACCAACACTTTTTAATTTTCAAAGGCCGTGTCATTGACGAATGCGTTGGAATTCATGTTGCAATTTGGTCCCTGTGCACCACTACCAGCGCAGTGTCGCCAAATGACGTTGAATCTTCGTCGATGGCTTTACCTGAGCCGGGTTGAGGTGGAGATTTCTAGGCCATCCCTTTGGTGCCAGGAATTTCATACCAACAGGAAGTTGAGGAAGCCCCGTGGCTGCTTTGCCCTTACAGAGGCACTCATTGGTGTGAACATACCAGGACTTGCCCTTGCTGCTGGTCATGCCTACAGGGGACACCCACTCATTTATATTCACCCGTGAAAAATAGCTTTATAGGTCATCGGATTACTCCTGTGTAAATATGTATTCCGATTTTGATTTACAATTGTCTTGAGGGTTCTTAAAGTAAAAAAAAAACTATGTTGTGCATTACTGTTCCAGCAATATTGCTCAGAAGAATTCCTCATTGTGATTCTTGAAATGTGTTGGCCATTTGCATCATTCCGATTGCTGTAAATCTTCATAGGTTGCGGTTGGTTTAGTTTTTTGGAAATGTGCTTCCTTGTAATTTATAAAGGGTTGTGTTAGTGGGAAAAAGTAGTGTGACTGCATTTTAAAATAGTTATTCATTATTATCGGGAATTACATTGCCCAGGGTTAATGTTGTAAAAACAGTAATTTAGTTTGTGTTATAAGACCAAACTATAAATGTTTAATTAGCTCATAAGTTGTCTGGCAAAATTAAACTTTTGTGTGTTTTCCGCTCCTCCACCCACACGCAATTTAGCTTAAACATAATCGGTTGAATATTACTGTATGAACGATCGTTACCTTGCACCGATCTAATATTACACCTTTTAAAGGGAAAAAAAATTAATCCGAAAATTCAAAGGTGTCGATTACGAAGAAGCACTTTTAAATGTAAGTTTAATCAGGTTGGTAGATGCATTGCCATTATCTAAAAAGCTAAAGAAACATATCTAGAAAGTACTCCTAAGATGTTGCATAGAATTGCTTGAAACACATTGCTAATGCACTTTATTTGCAACAGAAATCAAACGTTACCGCCCTTAAGCTGTTGAGCCTTCTTAACGTGGTATTCACGATCGGGCCTTCGAAGCCAAAGTGTCTCTCTATCCTAAATAGCATGGAGTCGTGCTCATTACTACTGGCGACCCTGAATCGGTGACAGAAATTCCACATTCCTATTACAGGAGCCAGTCTTTCCATGGAACAATCGCTGTTGACGTCACCACAAGGGGCTATTCATTCTATCAACCACAGATATATGATGGGCTGAGTAATCCCTCAACCGGAATTTGAACTCGCAGTGTCACCTGAGCTGGAGAGTGTGGCATTATTGCTCAAAGAGCATCATTATTTGTAAATAATGGACTTATCAAAAAATCAATCACTGGGTTTTGACAACTTATTTTAATATTAATCTGTATGCATTAACTCTGCATTGGTTTTTGGTGATAGTCCTGTTTTATGGGGTAGAAATATTTACAAATATACATCTGTTGGTACATTTTAATTTACACTTTTAGAACACTTATAGTGTTTTCCACTGAGATTTGATCTAGATGTTTTGTTTAAAAACTAGAAACATTTGTGAGGAGGAATTGTAGCACAGAAGTTAGCGCACCGCAATGTGAACCCAGCCACCTGAGTTTGATTCCCAGCCACGGCTAATAACAGTGGCGAGTGCGATCTGAATCGTTCCTGGGCAACCCGCACTCACCATTGTGGTGAAGTATGGTAAAATGGCCCCAAAAACTGATGCAGCTTAGGGGAGGCTAGAAATGGCACTACATTTTTTTTCACCTTATGAGACATTATCAAACATTAGTTCTTAAATATTACACAATAAAAATTTTCAGTAAACTCCTAAGATCCGAAAATGTTTTTCACCGTATACGGTACAGTACTAATACCTGTGATAATATTTAAAACGATTGTTGCGTGGATTCTCACGTATTTATTTTCGAGCATTTCTATGCCATTATTATTATTAAGTGTTCACAAATGTCAAGTTCGTCTAGCCAGAAAATCTAAGTATTGAGACGGTATAGAAATAAAATCGAATTTCATCGCTCATCTTTCATACATTTACGTTAATACATATTAGATAATCCTGTAAACAAATTCAAAGGATCATGAGCCAAAATGTGCATGAATATTTATGGGGATATGTGTGGTCAGATGATTTATACATATCGTTTGTTATATACATTATTATGTTCATATGTAAGCCTTAGGAATGGTTGTTTATATTAAGGGTTTCTTTTATAGATTGTATGATAAAAAATATATATTCAGCTGGGATATTCTCGTCAAAGTTTTAGTGTAATTTTACTATTTTAACAGTGTGCACTAACACACGAAAGGCAAATATGGATTGTTATGAGAATGCAATATGTTTTAGTAATCATACCAAAAATAACATAAATTGCATTTATGACAAGTTTTCACTAACCACATGCTTTTTTTTTGTATCCCTTTCAATGGATTCATTTCAGCCCTGCTAATACTTGAAGATGATTGTACAATAACATTTATAGTCACAGATAACCTAACTAAACTATTTTTATTTTACCAGGTAAGGCCCATTGAGAGATACAGCTCTTTTTCAGACACAACCTGACCACAAAGAATAGTTCAACGAAGTGGTTCATAATGTGGGAATGTATAGCGGCCAAACACTTTAAATGTATGATTCTAAATATGGAGGGAAAAAACCGGAGGACCCAGACAAAAATCCACGCAACCACGAGGAGAGAGACACGCAAACTCCAAATAAACAGGCGTCGGGGTTGGGATCGAACCCACGACCTCCTGTATACCAGGCGAGGTAGTTAACATCTCCTAGCCACCGTGGTAGCCACTCTGCAGTGTTATCCAGCCGGGTGGCTCTGGTAGAATGAACAACTCACAAGGTCGTCTATTTGAATTTGGGTTTCTGCCAGCTCCAAGTTAACCAAGTTTTCAAGGGTGGTGATGAGGGCTCGTCCTGGACACCAATGACTACACACACAAAAAATCCAATTATCTTTTTTTTGGGTTCTGAGAATAAGCCATCTGACGATTATATAACGAGACACTTGGGAAAAGTGCCGAACCCCTTGTGTTGATAAGACGTCACTATATTGGATCTCAGAAGTAGTTCTATGATATCCACTTCTGCGGGACTGATTTGATGATTTATTTCACTGCGAGAGTTCTGACACGATTGTACAATCTGGATAAAATCGGAAAAATCTACATGTATACAGTTAAAAAAGGTTGACAGCTTTTTTGAGAATCGGCTAACCCGATGGGGAGAATTTCCCTTACCATATTAATTTCAAATGACCACCAATTTATCTGGGCCACCGTTGAAGGCCAGCAACCACCCTATTCTGACGTGAGCATGGAGGCACTTTGACTTGAATAATGCCGCAATGAATAAACACAGGTTGGGCAATGATGGGAGCCTAGCATACTAACGCAGCCTTTCTTTGCCTCTTGTTTCTTGTGCTGCCGCAACAAATGCCCCTTGCTGGGCCATGGCCCAGGATTGGCCCCCTATTACTACCCCTCCTTGTGTCTCAACAACAACGGGCCAACATCGGCCTATTTCTACCTGATGGGGCGGCCAAAAGAGCGGGTTCGTAAATGCACTCTGGCGTGGCACCTTCTTACAGCTGCAATCCAGCGCTCCCAGATCGAGATCGGTCACGGTTCAGATACATAGCGGAGGCCAGGCCAAATTAAAATACTGGGGGGGGGGGGGGGAGAAGATGTGATATTGCAGAAATGGGGTTTTAAATGGAACCCCCACCCACTCAACCTAAAAAAAATTGCATCCACTTTATAACTGCATTTAGTGCAAATTTTCTTATGATGCGCTGGAAACATTTGACTTGTTTAACAAAAAAAACATGGGGAGAAAAGTGTGTATTTTACAGGTGGATGGGTGGCTTATGTGGCTAATGCCCCTGGGAGAGAGAGAGCACTGAGCTGGGAGCACAGCTGGAAGCCTGGGTCCTCATCTGGGTTTCAGCCACCCATGATTAAACCAAAGGTCCCATAATGCAGTCCAGTAATATTGATACGGTGGTCTCAGCCCGACAACCCCATGACTTCACAAAAATCCCTCCCATGAAATAGTTATTTTTTTCTAAATTTGATGTATTGCATCTCCTTCGAGTACATTCTAGTTGTCATGAAACGAATATACTTAACAGGTTTTGGAGGGAAAGGACTGTCCAGGTACTGGATGCGCGAGGGCTGTTAAACGGACTCCACAATCCAATCTGTGGTGACGTCTTCCAATAGCCATTCCCTGACGCAACGGGATGTTCTAACCGGTCGCGCGAGCTCTGAATGAATTTTTATTCGGCTCATGACACAACCCCGATAAAGCATGATTGGTATATAATTGCTGTCATGTCAACAAAAAAATTTAAATAAATGTGTTAAATGAAATGTAGGACAAACGTTTGATCAATATTGATTTCCAGCTAATTATTCAGGAACAGCCAATTCCACAGTAAGTCTCACGACAAATATGAGCCGTTGATATGGGACGCAGAAAGGTTACCTTTTGATCTGGGAGGGCTGTCTTCATGATCGTTGCACGCTTTATTTGCCATTTCACCACTGACGCTGAACTCTGAAATGTTTCGGGAGCGTGGATCTCGTTGGAAGTTTTCTTTCGATGCTTGGTTCTAGTTGAGGATGCGTGCCGACAAAACACATCTCACCACCCACGAACCTGTGTGCCGACGTGCAGAGAGAGGCAATGGGGCTTGATTGCAATGTGACAACAATTTAGTCTGAAAACCGTGCATCTGTTTGTCACTCTTTTATCGGTGTGCTTTTATTTTCTGGAGACCAATTGTACATTCCCACGACTCCCTCGAGATCTTGACACGGTATGAAAGAGAGACGTGCATTCAGTGGAGGCACTGCATGCTTCTGTATCTATGGCAAACAAAAAAAAGCAGCGAAACATATGCCACTACTGAAATGTATTGCAGCATTTTATCAGTTTCGCACATCCAATGTAGACAAAATACGTTTCCACCGGACGCCAATTTATTTCCGCGGATCGCTATTGCACGTCGACAGCTATGGACAAAAGCCAGTCGGTCTATTCGTGTATAACCTGGCCGTCTGTGCGCCCGCGCGCGTTTATTCTCCTATGCAAAGGCAATGGCCGGGAAGGGCAAGAGAGCTTTGGGATCGGGTCGCTCGTTCTGCACCCCGATGTTTCTGCCAGTGACGTCACGCGCACGGTGCCACCGCCTGTGACCCAGGGGCACCCTTTCTGGGGCGAGCGTGACCATTAAAATGACTCGGCGGGGGACGCAGATGGAACGGCGCGATTCAAAATCAGCCTTTGCTCCAATCTGTAAGTGATGAGAATACCCCCCCCCCTCCATCATAACAAAGAATATTTCGCAGTCACGCTCTCTGGCTGGTTTTTTTCTTGTTTTGGGGGGGAGAGGGGGCCGGTTTAAGACATTACCATTGCATAGGACAGGGGTGGGGAACGTCCGGCCCGCGGGCCATATGAGGCCCGCGAAATCATTTGGGTCTGGCCCTGCCAAGGCAACCGCAGGCGGGACTCGAAATTCAATAAATCGAGGAGCAAACCTGGAAAAGCAGTTGCGAGTAGCAACATCATCAATACCAGCTAACATCACAAGCCTCGCCAAAGAGAAGCAGTTCCAGCTATCACATTAGGGTTGAGTTAATTAAAATGTTTGACCAAATATAACAGGCTAATTTTTAAGTTGATAATTTTGTATGGCCCGTGAATGATGTTATAAATATCCAAATGGCCCTTGGCAGTTAAAAGGTTCCCCACCCCTGGCATAGGAGATGCCGTGTTGATTTGTGGGCGTGATGGATGCAAATACCCGTACAAGGCAACAGGTAAAGCGCCATTGGGCACTTGATGTTGTACGAATTGTCGAGAGTGCAATCGCGTTTTCCCCGATTAGCGTACCATTTACAAGAGGGAATGGGGCAGAGAAGAGGAAGCAAATGAGAAGAAAACGATCAGTAAACGACACTGCAAATGAGAGATTAAATGAGAGGCGCGCAGCAATGCCTAACCCAGCCGTGCGTCCCGACTGTTACGTGTTTGTGCACACTAAGGTCAAAGTGATGGGAAAACGAACTTACTAATCAAGGAGACTGCATGGCATGTGGCATTGCTTATAGATGCTCCGCGTGTTTTCAAGGTAATTATTTGCTTTCTGTAGAAAGAAAGAGCTCCCTATGACTCAACCGTGCTTGTTGATTGGTAGCTCTCTTTAACTGGGCTGTGTCTGGACATCTGTGAAACTGTTGCACATCTGTGAAAGCGCTTTATAAGCTCATCGCTTTCCTCCAGTACGAATAAATATTCCGATTCTGATGTCTGCCAAATAAGAAATTGCACGAACTTGAGTGATGGGTGTAAACATCTGAATCTAAGTAAAGTATGACGTTTAAAGACAGATTCGAATGGGCCACATTAATGGTGGGTAAAAAGTAATGAGAGTTCAAATCTCAACCACTCTCTGTAAACGATGGGCGGAAGCCATCACAATAGGAGAATGCGTGCCGGCTGAAAGCTAAGACATTTAACAACACGCTGAGGTGTGCTACTCACACGGCAGGAAGGTACGACTCCCATCATGCCTTGTAGGCATGTCACGTGATTACATTTCATTACCATGTTTCCCTCGATTTCGCGCGGTGGTAGTAGTGGATGCGTTCCAAAACAAGGGAGCCCAAAGCGAAACCGCGCGGGGAAGGCAGCTGCCTGTCGAGTAAAGTGCACAATGTTGTCCCAAGTCCCAGTGACGGACTGGCACAAAAAGGTCGGCCCGGGCATTTGTACACACACCGGCCCAAATTTTGACTATTTCCAAAAAAATTATTTCGTTTACTCTGACCACATTTGCAATTTCCCCAAACAGACCAGCCCACCGGCACTCGGATGGACTGGCTCACCAGGGCATTTGTTCTCTGGACTGCTGCTCTATGGCCGGTCCGGGCCTGCCACGTCCGACCCCATAGCAGCGTGTATGAGTGAATTCAAGCAGCATAGTAGAGCGAATTTTGCGTAGGAATCGGTTAGCCGCATACACAGCGCGAAATCGCACACACCGCACCCGTTCAAAGCGAAGGAAAACCATTACAATTTTCTCAACCATGTCCAAGACCACCAGCTCAAAAAAGCCCAAAGTGTTATTTAGACCACCAACTCGTAGTTCAAAAAAATGCGTGGTTGTTGAGACTGTATTGAGGACAAAAGACGGTCTACTTGCGTCTCTGTTTCACCTGAATCGGGAGAGGCACCTTTTCAACCCGGTGTGTATGCGGCTAACTGACTATTCGAGGGCAATACAAGTGATGGAGTCTTGCACTTGCATTTGTCTGCAGTAACTGTTACAGATGTTAAATCTTTACAATACAGTCATGGTGAGTGCACCACACAGTGATTCGAGAGAGAGATAGTTAAACTTGTTTTAAATGTTATATTGTACACTTTCGATAAGGGCCACAATCTTATACTGATGTCAAGATATACGATTTTCCAAAGACTAGTTATAGTTTATTTTTACATTTTCGTGATAAACAGTCGGCCTAACAATCTCTCAAGTGATTTATCTAGCAATTGTCCAATAGCTAACATTATGACTGCTGTATATCACGTGAAAAAAATGAAAATAGTCACTTTCGCGAATACTTTGTTTTGTTTAGCCAACGCAGCATTTAAATGGGGGAAAAGTATAATTTTTTTACCCATTTTTCTCCAGAGTTGGCAGCAAGTTTCCATGTACACAAGCAAAACGGAACACAAGCCACATTTATCTTGCGAGGCATGAGAGCACACTCATCTTCCAGTGTAAACAATACATCGGCCTGCGGTTTTGATTTGAAGCCATGAATCTTGCAAGGCAGGTTATCTCTGTGCCGTACTCGGCATAAAATGGCACAAAGGGGCTTTTGTGCAGCTGTGAAAGCCATAAACGTCAGCAAAACTTCCACAGCGATGGGCTACTACACAAGGCAATCCTAACACAAAACTAATAACGGTTAGTTTTTCGCTTTCAGTTGTCAAGAGGGAATTTTTAATTGGTTAAAACACCGAATAAGTTTATTGACTTCTTTGAGTTGCAAAATATTTAAGCAATCTTTTTAAACACTGTAGCGTGTGACTTGTGATGTTAAAATGTACAACGCAAGCTGAAATTAACTGAAGTCTGGGGAAAAAAATGTATGCTTGGATCTCTTGCAAATATGTTTTGATGTTACCACAACTGCGTTTGTTTGAAAACGCTGTTCACCTTCACTACAAAAGAGAACCTGAGATTTCACGTAAAGTGTTCATGGCCACGTTACGGTGACAAAGGCACACTGATGCACAACATGAAACAAGTTCCTTACTAACAACGCATTGACGAGAGCCGTGGACATGCGATCTCTGTGTATTGTGGGAGATCTTAAATTGGGGGGCCAGACCAAAAAAGGATATGAACCGCTACATATAGACACAACGTGCACGATATTAACTGGATTTTTTTCGATTTAAAGCTTTCGTGACTGCAGGGATTCATTGTCTTGGTTCTTTCGGTAAAGTCACGTAGAAGGGAAATAATAAAAGAAAAAATATTTTTTTATGTTTTATTTTTATTTGTGTTAAACATAATAAAATAAAATTATGTTTAATGTTTATTATTTTATTATTTCCCTTCTACGTGACTTTACCGAAAGAACCAAGAAGATGAACTGAATTGATATTCAACAAAAAACAAAATATCTCGCCTTGCGTGCTGTTTATTGTCAGTGTGGGAAAAAACTGTCATATTCGTGGGTCTTTTACCCGTAAAAATGTATGTAACGTTCATATATATTTTTGTAATGTATATTATTTCCACAGCATTCGTTGCGAAGCAGAGTGTGTGAAGGGAAGTCACAAGTCCTCCCTGCGTGTGTGTGCCCGGCTGTGCCGAGTCTTCGATTTGTGTTCTACATTGGGCCCTTTTCATCAATAAAATCCTTATTGGAAAATCCGCACGAATTCACCTTCCACATTGTCAAATCCAAAGAACCAAAAAGCGTCCATCTCATTGGCATTTAGCAATGCCGAGAACAAGACTTGGAATAGGCGACAAAGGCCTTTTCCGTTGCAGCACCGCCAACGTAATTTTTTTCAACCTTGTTTCCTCACTTAACATGGTAAATGTTCCTTCAAAAAGTATCCTGAAGAAG
>CM025670.2:5940937-5991125 GCA_014621495.2 Entosphenus tridentatus | reverse complement strand
GGGGGGGCGTGGGCATTGTGAGGAGGGGGGCATAGTGGGGTGCCCACTGGGGCAAGGGAACTCAACTGGTGCGTGCCCCCATCCAGTGCCAATGCCCTTTGCCGATTGACGCCCACGCGTGCGTCTGCGCGCAGTGCTTTTCGCAATTAAAATTGAGTGAGACTTGGAGAATTATTCTCCACATTGTCACCGCTTAATTATTTCCAACAATAGATGATTGTGCTGTGAGTTTCCTCTCTCTCGCCCTCTCTCTCTTTTCTCACTCACGCTCTCCTAGAGCAGCGATACACAGTTCTGCATCCGCTAATTGACGATGCTTTTTTTATTGACGGTGGTGTAAATTAACAAATCGTTCTCCCGGGCCTCTCCGTGGGGCATTGCTTGAAAACTTTGCCCGGTCGTGCCTCGCTCCGTCACGGGAGGCCGCGGTGCTGTGCCCTGGGAGTCGTTGAGGATGCCCGTATCGTCATTGTCGCTTCTCTGGGTACGCATGCTGAATTGCACTGATAATTATCGATGCGAGTAGTCGTATGAGAATGAGCGTGTGTACGTATGCTGAACTTCTCTCGCACCGCACGTGGCCAACCGTGGCTAATCGGAGGTGCGGGGGAAGGACAACAAACCAAATACGAAAATCAGTTCTAAAGAAATTAGTTTTCAATCGAGATTTAAAAGTGCATCGCTCCAGTAGCTTCCTAATATCGGAAGGAAGAGCGTTCCAGACGGCCGCAGAAGCGCATGTGACCGTCTTTGTTCGGTGGCAAAGCCAAAAAGCCGCTGCTGCTTCGAGGGTGATCGGAGTTCGCGTGATGGTTTATCCTCCTTGACGAGATCAGCTAAGGTATTGTGGTTACATTTTCTTCGGCAAGCACTTTGTGTGTGCAATGAGTGCGAGCGTGTGGATATCGACATTGCAAACCAAGGACAACCCATGCAGACATTCGTCAGAAACGCCGCTTTAAAAAGAAACATTTACATCGAATAGGCGACGTTTTGGGCATGTGCTATGAAGATGGGTACATTGCCCGAAGCATCCCCAGTTAGATTTTTTTCCTTTAAACACCACACGGTTATTGACGAAGGTATCGAGTTTTTTTTATTTGTCGTGCCCCTGCATCACTGGTCACAGTAAATATGCCTGGTGGATATTGGCTGATTTTAAACGACAGTAGCGGAGGAGCGTTTGACTTAAGGGCGTATTGGGTTGTTTCGATATCAACGGATCAACACAGCCACCGTATCATATTGCCTTTTGTATATTCGTGATCAATGTGCTTCTCTACAACATGCCAATCATTCTCAATACGAGTGCAATTCAATGTGCCTGCACTACCATACGATGTGCATGTCCTACCATACGAATGCCATTCAATGTGGCTGTCCTAACAGTGATCCACAGTCCTCAGTCAGCCAGGTTAGTAAGTGACCGTGCCTTCGTGTACGTGCCTGTATAGAGATAGGAGGCTGGTGACAGTGGCGAGGTTAGTGGTGGATTTCAAGTATTCGGCTGCTGGGATGAACTTCCACGTGATGATGATGATAAGCCACTTCGTTGAGCTATTATTCGTGATATCCAGGTCACTTCTGAAAGATGAGCCATGCAGCTCAGTGAGCCTTTCCTGGTAAAATACACGCGAAAAGAGTGCCCTTTTTTCAAATAAGCTTGCTCATTTATCTGGTGATACATATTTGTGGTATTGTAATTGGTAGCCGAATTTAGTCTGTACTCACTAGGTAAACTCGGCTTAAAATAAGTACTCATATATAACGTGTCAAATGAGATTTGGCCTCATCTATGTGTGTTGTCTATCTGTATTAAATGCATGTTCTTGCTCACGTTACTTTAAACAACCCCTTAATATTGACAATGTTAAGTTGGTTTAAATGAATTGGTTTAAAGGAGTCTAGCCATCATCCACAATTGTTTCTCATCATTGGGTGGATTTCTAAAGGAATTCCCTACTATACTCTTTGGTTCTTTCGGTAAAGTAACGTAGGTAAAAAAATTAAAATTAAAAATAACAAAAAATGAAAATAACTAAATTAAATCACGACGTTTCGGAGGCAACACAAGCTTCCGTCAGCAGGTGGGACAACCACAGCAAAAAAATGTGGGCAGAGAGTTGTATGTGACAAGCGTTACATAGGGTAAGAGGTGGGGGGGGGGGGCCCGGGGGGAGGGGTGCGGGGGGGGGGGTCGGGGGGGGGGGGGTTTTATCTGTTGTCGTTATTTTCGATGGATCCTTGCAGTCACGAAAACTTCAAATCTAGAATTCCCTCCTGATGGAGCAAAAAAGGCTTCGAACCACACGAGTGTGAATGTAGCTCTCTCGTGATTGATCTTGTGAAGTAGCAACTCCCCCACAATTAATCAGATGTGTGTGTCTTGCCGCGTGGTGCTGCGGTTAGAACTCTTGCCTCATAGTTAGAAGTTCACGAGTTTAAATTCTGGTCATGGGTCGACACAGCATTACATCCCTCTGGTGATCGATAAAATATTAACGAATTTTTGAGCATTCAACGGTGGGCACCCTATGGACTGGCGCCTATTATGGGGTTGTGGAATTGAATCACATTTCCTAAATTTCAGTGTAATGTCATTTCAGTGTAATATCATATACTACTATAATAAGCCAATAATCTGTGTCCCGCGCGTGACGTCACTTCACATGAGTCCCACCCCCGTCCTCATTAATATTCATGAGCGGGGGTGGATTTTTACACTCCCGAGGAAGGTCGAGCAAAAATAAATATTTGCACGCAAATTCGCTTTCAATTTGACGTTTCTTTATTGGAAAAGTTAATCCGATAAATAATTCTACGCAGCAACAAAGTGTTTTTGGTGTCTTTATTTCTTCATCACTTGAAACAAAAGGTAAGTAAAATTTTTCCTTCGAAATTATTTACTACAATATTTACCAAAAAATGCCAGTGTGTAACGCGCGTAACGTCACTCGACGTCCACCAGCCCCCCTCGTTAATAATCATGAGCTGGTTACGTCCACCACACACCCCCCCCCCTCATTAATAATCATGCGCAGGTAACGGCACGCCACATCGAACAGCCCCCCTCATTAATAATCATGACCAGGTGACGTCCTCCAAATGGACCCCCCCCTCATTAATAATCATGAGCGGGTGACGTCACTCGACATGGGGTAGGGGGGGGCGCCTCCTCCCCCCTCCTCAGCGTCAACTGACAACCCTCACGACAAAGGCAGAACCCTCACGTCACGTGATCTCCGTGACGCTGTTACCTGCGATAATCACCCAGAAATGTCTGTCCGTACCGCGCGTGACGTCACTCCACATGAGGCCCACCCCCCCCCCCTCATTAATATTCATGAGTGGGGGGATTTTTACACGAACGCAGAGGAAGGTCGAGCTGAATTAAATAATGTATTACGCAAAGTCGCTTCAAATATGACGTTTCTTTACAAAAAGTGACGATAAAAAATAAATATACGCAGCACAGTGCTACATCCGTGCGTGACGTCACTGCAAAAGAGCCCCCCCCCCCCCCCTTCATTAATATTCATGCCCGCGTGTAAATTCACACTAACGCACTCCACATGCCGCACCCCTCCCCATAACCATTAGTGGGTGACGTCACTCCACAGGGGGAAACCCCCCTCATTAATAATCATGAGCTGAACAATTTTTCTATTGAATATTTCAGATTTACTGCAACATACACCCGTCCTTGGACGCGCAAAAAAGCTAGTATATTCATAATTCATATTCATCCAGGAAAACTGCGCTGGGCTCTTTATCAGGAGGGTCCTGAATTGGCCTTTCATGTTCAGATGTTTTCAGCCAATGAATGATGCGTGATGATTACGCACGTGGGACGAAAACCAGAGCACATGCGCGAGGGGGCAACGTTCAATCCCCGTACAGATGGAAACAGATAGAATTAACTTGCTGTACTGCCATCTCCTGGCGAACCACGGTATACAGCATCTCCTTGGCGCCCACGGGAAGGGAATTTCACAACGTTCCTGCGATCCGCTGGCGTGCCCCACCACCGCCAGGCTATGTGTGGTGGAGCAGCGGTGTGATGATTTGTACATTGCACTATACACCTGGTGACCTGAGCTTGATTCCTGGCCCTGGCGAGTGATATGTGGCGAGTGATATGTGGTGAGTGATATGTATTTATTTGTATTTTGTTCTGTCTCGTTTGTTGTAACTTTTTGACCCACCCTTACCGGACGTCTGTGAAAAAGAGCTTTATAGCTCATTGGATTTCTCCGCGATAAATAAATATTCTGATTCTGATATGAACTGGTCCTGGGTCTCCTCCACCGACCCATGCTGCACAGTCAGTCAGTATCTTTTATTTAAACACATTCCTGTGGAAGGAGCTGGTGTAGGAACGTTGGGCTGCTCGGTCAATGGCCAGGGTCAACGGAGGCGTGGTGTATTCCGCAAATATGCCTGACTGTGAGGGCGGGCACAAGCCGGCGTGAGTAGGTTAAACGTTTAAGGGCACCACGGGGTGACCAGCCCCACCCCACCCAGCCCCTCCCCACCCTCCCCTCTCCACTCAGCCCCACCCCTCCCATTTTTGGATGCACGACGGACGGACACAATAATCCCCTGTGGGCTGGTGTAACCAGGAGGTTCCTACCAGTACCAGGAGACAAAATAAACCCACTGAGAGCGTGAAACAGCGTTGCCTCTTTTGCAAGGGCAACCTGGAGTTACACCTCAGAATGTTACTTTTTTGTTAAGGAAATATGAACCTCCTTTAACAATCGTTTAATTAAAATAATTGAATGAGCCCAAGTCAAGAAGGTGAATTGCGCTATTTGAAGAGAAATAATTAAATACTCTCGACAAAAAATGTAAAGTAATGTCAGGAAAGGTCAGTCAGACTAGATTATGCATGTAGAGGTAATGGAGAATATTGCACGAAATGTCGTACGTACCATGTAAACTCACGAACTATAAGTTATTTTAATTTTACCAGGTAAGACCCACTGAACTATTTATATCTTTTTCAGAAGCGGCCTGGCCACAAATGATAGCTCAACGAAGTGGCTTATCACGTGGAAATGTATTGCAGCCAAATACTCTGATTCTAAATGTGGAGGGAAAAACCGGAGGACCCGGAGAAAAAAATCCATGCGAGCACAGGGAAAGAGAAGATGCACATCTTCTTGGTTCTTTCGGTAAAGTCACGTAGAAGGGAAATAATAAAATAAAATCTTAACTAAAAATAAAACATAATAAAATTGTATAAAATACAATTCTCACTAGTGATAATTGTGTTTTATGATGTTTTATTTTTGTTACTTTATTATTTCCCTTCTACGTGACTTTACCGAAAGAACCAAGAAGATGAATCCCTGCAGTCACGAAAGCTTTAAATCGAAAAGAAGATGCACACTTAACATATACAGGCATCTTCAGGTTCAAAATCGAACCCACGACCTCCTGCATACGAGGCGAGGCAGCTAACATCTGGCTTCAGGCATGACTTGACACACTGCACATGGGAATCCTTCGTCCCAGAGTGGCATGACAAAGGTCTACAAATTAAGGTTGTTGTTAGTATTATTACTACGCAAAATGTGATGGCACCCAGAGTGCCTCGGGACACACTGCAACGAGCACACCATTTTCCTCGCACTCCTAACTGTCGCATCGAATACAGCACTGCGCTTGCCAAACTGTCTGCACGCAACCCTCGCCAAACTGTCTGCACGCAAGCCTTGCGTTAAATCGGTGTTCTTCATTAATTTTCAGAGGAGTGGGTGGAGGGGGGCGAGCACTTTCACAAATAAGACGTAATCAGTGCGAGGGGTGTGCCACATTTTAAACCATTGGTGGTTTGTGACACCACGATGATGGACTGGGGGTGTTGTCACATGTTGTGTCTTGTCAGGAGGGGGAGGGGGGGGGGCATGTTAGGGGCCGACACGAAAGGCCACCAGGGACCGCCAGTGGCCTGAGGGCCTTGCAATGAAGAACGCTGCGTTTAAATCATTCCCACCCATTCACCACTGGCGGTTTAATTTGGAATCGGAGGATGTTTCCCGGGGCGCAGTGTTTCACATCACACTTTGCATAACGTCGGCCACTTCATCCCACCGACGATGCAGTGGTCCCATAAAACGTAAACTCGCCAAACCCATTCGGTTCATCCACTTGACTAGGAATGTCAGAGTCTTGTCGGGGCAACGGTAAACCATGAGGCTGCTATCTTGCTAACAGCTCTCCGTTGCTCTTTACACAATCGATTCATGTCACACATGTGTGAGATCCTCTTTGAAAAATGTAACGGGCAATTTTCAAAAGAATGGCTCCTTTTTTATTTCTTTCTTCTCCACATCAGATTTTAACAATTTTTGTTTTGGATTTTTTTGCCGCCCCCCCCCCCCCCCGATTCTATTCACAGATTCACCGCCAACTGCCACAGGGCACTGCTTTGGGTGACCTCTGCAAGATAAGTTAGGGTCTCGAAACAATGCAAGAATTGCGATGCAATGAGAAAATCCCATCTTTCCACCGAGACAACATGGCGATCATGACGTGACCATCTTTTTTTTTGCGTGTCAATGAGTCACTATTTCAGCCCACTGGTGTGTCGGAGAGTAAATCCACAACATTTCCAGTTGGAGTTTGACGTTTTGCTGGTAATTAGATCCAGCATCATGGGGCGATTATTGCCAGAATTCTGCGATGATGCTGGATGTAATTACCAGCGAAACGTCGTACTCAAATTGTAAATGTTGCGGATTTTACTCTCCAACACACCGGCGGGCAGAAGTAGTAAACTAATTGGCGCGTCTTGTTTACACGACAACCCTTACTAATTGGCTTTGGCGGGTGGTGGCGGGTTAACGATGCAATTTATACTTATGCCATCTAACCCATAGATCCTTTATTTTGACTAATATTAGTCGCGAAAGCCTACACGTCATTTTCATTTTGGTCTTTTCGCTGGTTTGCTTGCTTCTCCAGATTCTATTGAATCCTGCCCATACAAGTGTAACGGACGTATGTGATGCAGGAGAAGTTGATGGAGGCAACACGTATTTATTACAATTAAATTCAATACAACAGAGTATCTACTCTAACACTCCAAGAGGTATCGGCCTCTTCACCCGGTCTATTAGAGGAAGTGTTCCCCAGCTAACGCTCCCTGTTAACTCCTTACTTCCCTTTATCCCAGACCTTCCCCAATTGTAGGCTAGCTAACCTGGCCCAGCTTCGGCGCAGGTTCCGACCCTCAGCCACACAAGTCTGGCCCTTACAAGGACATCGGAACTCGCTGCTCTGAGGTCGCACCACTGGCTTGCCCTGCTCGGCCCTTACAAGGACAGCGAGTCAGGGGAGTTCCAGGTCTAGCTAGCTGGCCTTCAGTCTTCACTGGTTCTTCATCTTGATCTGTACCCAACGACTACCTCGAGCTCTCTCTCTCTCTCCGCCTTATATACCAACATGCCCTCGAGGGGCGGGGCTGTGTGGGATCCCAGCCTCCCCCCCACACAGCCCCCCAGGGTGGTAACCGTTTGCGGACGTGGATGTAGACACCCCAGTGTAACTGCCGTTTCTCCCCGTTACGTAACACCTCTACACAAGCATTACGCCGGCTTAATCCGCCACGCGGAAAACAGGTGTTGTAGGCCATGTCGTGGGCAGCTTAGGGCAGTGCATCAAAATCCTTTCGTTGTACGGTACTCTGCTCCCCCCATTCATTCTCCCTGCCTTCACCTGCCCGCGATAAAGTATGGCGAAAGAACCTCCATCCAGCAGTGGATTGGCAAAGGACTGCACGATTGCATCGCATCGCGTCAATGTGCACGGCAACAGACCCCGGAATGGGGAATGTGAATACTCCGTCAAAAGATATCACACCTGGCATCATGTCAGCTTTCTGGCCCTGTGTAATAAACAAAAAAAGTGAAATCGACAGCACTTTATTAATAAAGAATTATTGCTCATTTTCATTACAACTCGCGAAATAACCCTATTGTAACCTCTCACAACTCTAACTTAATACATTAACCCCATCCCCTTTGCCTCGATCCCGAAGACCTTATCTTAATTGCATTTTTTAAATCAAAATATAATTAATCCTCATGCGCCTTAGTCACCAGTATTATCGGGCACTTTCGGTGATCGAGGCGTTCCACGAACCCCAACTTGGCTCGGCGTTTTCACGTTATTTAATGTCGCATTTTAACATCGCGCGCACGCGCTCCATCCTTTGCAAGGTTACAAAAGTGCTGCAGCCGTTTGAACGTTAAAAGAACACCGAATGTGTGGCCTTTGTGCACAGAACAATGTCCCGCTAATTGGTAACTGGGTTGTCATTTGTCTTTTTCTTAAAAAACGTAAATACGCGGCACGATTAACCCGGCATACGCCCCGGTGGACGCACTCGAATGCAGCCCGTCGTCACTTCCTGACGTGTGCTGCTGCACCTCCGTGAGCGCCTCGCGTCTGGACGAGTGTGACGCAGCGGTTAGATGGAGCGATCGAGCCCGGAAGCAGAGGGTCACGGGGTTCACATGGCGTTGCTGTTCACATCGAACGTACGACGGGCCGATGTCCAGTGGCAGTCCGCAACGCAACTGCCGCGGTCGCTGTGCATCATGTCATTCAGCACTGCCCGCTCCGCCAATTCACGGGCAATATCACTGACATCCGAAACTAAACTACTTTTTCTTTTTTTACCACCCAGGTAAGGCTCACCAAGCTATGTAGCTCTTTTCCAGACGCATTCCAGCTGTGACAAATGATAGCTCAACGAAGAGGCTTGTCACGTGAAATGTATCGCGGCCAAATACTTTGAACGCGTGTTGTCGATTCTAAATGTGGAAGGGAAAAACCAGAGGACGCGGAGATGAAATCCACGCAACCACGGGGAGAACGTGCAAAATCCAAATAACAGGCATCAGGGTTGAGATTGAACCCACAACCTCCTGCATACCAGGCGAGCTAGTTAACATTTTGCCACCAGGCTTCCACGGAGGCCATTGATTGGATTAATCACCTGGATATGGACTCCCACATTATCTGGCCTTCATCATCCTCAAAACATGGGCCTCACTCATCCCCCGGACACCAAGGACCGCATCCCTCAATTTGGGTGCCGCAGTGAGTGACGAGATGTTAACTCCCTCGCCTAGTATGCAGGAGGTCGTGGCTTCAAACTTGAACCTGACGCCTGTTCTATATTTAGAGATTGCATGTTCTCCCCGTGGTCGCGTGTATTTTTCTCTGGGTCCTCCGGTTTTTCCCTCCACATTAAGAATCGACGTGTGTTTGGCATAATTTGGCTGCTATAAATGTCCACACAATAAGCCACTTCGTTGAGCTATCATTTGTAGCCCAGGTCGCTTCTGAAAAAGAGTCGTATTGCTCAGTGGGCCTGACCTGGTGAAATAAAAATATTTGAAAAAGTCGCTCATTGTCCCCCCCCACCCCCCTGAACCAAGACTGTCCTGGCAGAACGTCGTGTGGCAGCGTTAGATCCACCAGCGTTATATCCAACAGCGTTAGATCCCACCGGCGTTAGATCACACCAGCGTTAGATCCCACCAGCATTAGATCCACCAGCGTTAGATCCACCGCTACCTTTAAGCGACAGCTGAAGGCTTCTCATCTTTTCTATCGGATGGTTATCAGGAGGAACGGCAAGGCAAACCTGGCTCTAGGCCTCGGAACCACGACTGGATAATTTGCTTTTCGTGAAAGTGTGTGCCATTATTTATGGTTTTATTATTGTTTTTATACGCGGAGGAGAAGAGGAAGAAGGGTTCAAATCACGCGCAAGGGTAAACTGAGATATTTAATCCACCTGGAGTGGTCACTTTTGAGGGAATTCAAGGATGGAGAGAGAGGCGATGAGACGGGGAGATGGGCATGCAGACTTTCCGCAAAAGTGGCTGAGGGTCACCAATTGAAACGATTGCCGTGGAGAGACATTTTGACCTTTGAATTGAAGTGTGACTGATGCATGTGTATCACACTCGTGCCTGTTCATCATTGATTTTTATCTTTCAGATTAATTCTGTAGTTGGAACCCCCATTGGGATTAGCCACAGGCACAGGGAAGCAGTCTTTCAATCAACGCCAAATCGATACTGCAGCCTCATATCCCATAATGCCTCAGCAAACAAACGCCATTTAAGTGTTGCAGTGGCAGGGTAGAGTATTTTTCTGTGTTCAGTGAAGCAATTTACATCTACAATATACTCTATATTCTTGGTTCTTTCGGTAAAGTCACAGAGATAGAAAACAAAAATTTAAATTAAAAGCAAAAAACCACGACGTTTCGATCACAAAACAAGACCACATATAGAGAGGCACGCAGACAGAGGCACACAAACACAGAGAGACACAGAGAGAAAGAGAGACACACACACACAGAGAGACACATAGAGAGAGACACACCTAGAGAGATACACAGAAAGAGAGACACACAGAGGGACATACCCAGAGAGAGATACACACAGAAAGACACACTCACACACAGAGAGACACACACATACACACAAAGAGACACAAGAGAGAGCGAGACATGTAGAGAGACACACACAGAGAGATACACACAACAACATCACAGCCAGTTATAGTTTGCTAAAAAACGACAGCCACTGCCACATCGAGAGAAAAAGGGAAACGTTGGCGTTGTTAGTGAGACATTTAGCCCGTTAAAATAAAGACATTAAATTGGTCATGTAAATTGGTAATGTAACTCAGAGAGTCGGAAATAACTGCTGACAATGGCAGGTAGGATGGAAACATCAACAACCAGTTAAGGCTATACCTGGTTAATAACGCCCTTCCAATGATTGCTCAATTTGTACCCATCTTCTCGGTTGAAGATATTTCTGAGTTTATATATCTGAATAGCTTCATGAACAAATCTTTAATGGTAGCCCGAAGGTTTGCAGAGTATCTTGGTCTCGGAAAAAAACAATGTCGTGTGAGCCCACCGCGTTCAAGCAGCAATCAGCCACGGCATAGGTATTGGTTCTGCCGTGTTTCAAATCTGCCTTGTGTTCGCGAACACGGTCCGAGACATGTCGTTGCGTTTCCCCAATGTAACTGTAATAAAGGTCGTGGAAGCGACTTCTGGAATCCGGTCTTTATTTGTCTTTCGTTCACAACACTCCTATCTTACTCCTTCACGCTGCTGACAGACAGCGGGAGAGGGAGAGAGAGACATGCGCGGCCACGTGGCAGCCTGGACCCCGCTCCAGCGTGGCCTCACCCTCCGTTCGTTCCAGATCTGACCACGTGTTGTCCGTCTCCACCCCTTTTAATACCCGGGTCACGTGGTACATTTCCACCAATCCTGGTTAGCCTCTATGGAATCTTCTAGACTTCATCTACGTTCCCAGGACCGCGCCCCTGACTCGTCCCCCCATTGGCTGTGGCTAAAGCCAGCAGATCCAATCCTCTACTTACAGATGTCACCTTCCCATTACGTCAGGGCCACGCCCCTAGACTTCCCCCCATTGACTATGGGCCAGGACCGAGAGAGCCAATCATCGTAACGAGGTGTGATCCATCAGCAACCCGGATATATCCTCACATTATATAACTGCTACCGCAGACACAACTTAGTTTGTAGACGCCAGGGTATTGCATGTCAGGAATCACATCTTTCACAGATGGGATCAGGTCACGGATTTTGTGTACTGTGTTGAATCGAACCTGAATCTTGTGTTTGTTCAAGATTTAGGAAATATTTTTGGTAACCCCTGCTATGTATGGCAAGGTGATGTTTTTGATTGGGTCCTCAGGTGGTTTTCTACCCGTGGTTGGGGATACAGCTTTGCGGATTGTGCAGTCCGAATATCCATTAATCTTGAGGGCTTGGTGTATGTGCTCCAGTTCACTGGATAGGTGGTGCTGGTCGGAGATGCAATGGGCCCTATGATGTATTGCTTTGATGAGGGAATTCTTCTGGGTTGGATGGTGGTGGGAATCAGGCCTCAGATAGGAATCCGTGTGGGTGGCTTTCCTGTAGACAGTGTCCCAACGAGCCATCAGGCCTCTTCTCGATCAAAACATCCAGGAATGGTAGCTTGCCATCATTTTACACTTCCATTTGATAGGTGGGTGTATGGAATTGATGTGGTTGAAAAATTGGTTCAGTGCTGACAGGCCATGTGGCCAGATGACGAACGTGTCATGTTCGTATCCCTACCACAAGGAGGGACGTAGGGTGGATGTCTGGATGGCATCTGTCTCAAATTTCTCCATGAAAACATTCGCTATCACGGGCAATAAGGAAGAACCCATTGGGGTACCCTCATTTTGTTTGTAGAATGTACCATTCCAGGTGAAGTAAGTGTTGGTAAGGCAGTGCCTCGCCAAAGTTGGTACATCAGGATTCAGTCCCTGTTGAACCAAGTCTTCAATGATTGCAATGGTGTCAGGTACAGGCAATGCTAGAAGACGTCTCCGATTTTCTCAGTTGCCCAAAACGCGGACCAAAAACTAAATCGATTGATCTCTGGCTAAAACCTTCCAAAGCGGCGACACAATGTCGCCTATAAACAGAAAGTGTGAGTTAAACAACAACAACAACAACGTCATCACTCTTTTTCAATTGAGCGAGTTCAAAACGCTCGTCCTTACTGATGTTGCTAATGGGTTTCTTAGCGTTTTTGAGGATAGCAGCGATTTCAGATCTTGCAACGTCTGCCGGGATGTATCTCAAACCTTTTAGGGCTACGTCGACCTGGGCGATGATATCATCAACTGGAATGTGTTTAGGGGTGACTGCGAAATTCAACCCTTTAGCTAGTACCGATTTTAGGCTGTCGGAAATTGGGCTGTTACTGTGATTGATAACAATCTTGTTAACATCTAACTTTTTAAGGTGTGGTTCTGGCTTCTTTTTTGACAGGAGGTTGAATTTAGCAATCAGGTTAACTTTACATTTGGTTGACATTGAAGTGGCTGAAAAAACTGTCATGTTATCTACATGGTCCCAATCAGATGTGGACATTTTTTCTGTTAATGCTGAGTGCGATTGTCAGAGAGTCTTGTCTAAATTATCAAGTTCAAACCGGAGCAGTCTAATTGTCTCTGAGATTAAAGCTAGGCTAGCCCTAAACGAGGATCCGTTTAGCGTTAGGAAAAGTGACAGCAGCAGATATGAGTGTAAAGGCGATCGGTGTTACATTGTCTAAAAGATTCGAGGAATGGCCTTCATTCCTAGCAGATGGAAAGGTTTTTACTTTATGTTATTCATTTGTCCTCGTAAATTGTCAAAAAACAAAGTTCTCTCGTGGTTTCTGTAATTTGTGTTGGCTGCTTTCAAGCAGAGCCATTTCCATAGATGTTTGCATACTCACGTGTGTTTGCGAGCATACTAATGAAGGCCATGGGATTTATTTGTCGGATGATTGTTGTTTTGCATTTGCAATTCCTGCACTGAAAACAATGACTCATTACATTTATTTTTATGAGAACATTTCCTCTTTAAAATACAAATCATGATGTTTCGTAATTTTCATCATGTCCACTTGTTAAAATATATAGGGTGTCGTGTGATTGATTTGTTTAGGGTACCATACAGTTTCTTTATACGTAGCATCTAAATGTCACCGCATCTAATTGTGCATTACACAACAGTTTGATATGTTCATCATGTACGTTGAACTTATTTTACAACAGTCCGTAGCCAAGCATGCTAATACTATGTAACACATTTTTTGTTCCTGGGTAGTAAGTGTTATTTCATAATTGCTTATGCCTAAAAAGTATAGAAATTGGATATTAAATTTTGACTTAAAACTTTCACGTGAGCCATCTGAGGATCCAATCAAAACCATCACCCTGCCATACATAGCAGGGGTAACCAAAAAGATTTCCAAAATCATGAACAAACACAAGATCCAAGTCCGATTTAACACAGTACATAAAATTCGTGATCTGATCCTATCTGTGAAGGACAATTTTCGTGACATGCAATATCCCGGCGTCTACAAACTAAGCTGTATTTGTGGCAGCAGTTACATTGGGGAAACTGAGCGACATGTCTCGGACCGTGTTCGTGAACATACGGCAGAAATATTGACTTCAAGCTTTCGTGACTGCAGGAATTCATATTCTTTGGGTCTTTCGGTAAAGTCACGTAGATAGAAAAAAAATTACAATAAAATAATAAAAATGAAAATAAAGTGAATAAACAATAATAAAAATATCACGACGTTTCGATCACAACACAAGCAATCATCATCAGGACTGCAACACAAGCAATCGTCATGATATTTTTATTATTTTTCATTCACTTTGTTTTCATTTTCATTATTTGATTGTTGTTATTTTTTTTATCTATGTCACTTTACCGAAAGACCCAAAGAACATAAGGCCGGTTTAAAACACGGTAGGACCAATACTTCTGCCGTTGCTGATCATTATTTTAATGCAGCTGGCTCTCACAAAATTAATTTCTCTAAGACGATGGTACTTTTTCAAGCCTACTGGCTATCAACAAAGATTCGTTCATGTAGCCATCCATATAAACAGACACAGACACAATTTTAACCGAGAGGATGGTTATAGACTCGGCAATCATTGGAAAGATGTCATCAACCACTTTGGGTTATGACTTGACTTATGTTTTCTTGTCAATCAACCTCCACCGTCAGCAGTGTGGTGTGTGGAGCGGGGTTCAGGGATTTCCTGGTGGCCCTTTGCTGCATTGGCATTGCTGCTGCATTGGCGTTGCTGCTGCATTGGCGTTGCTGCTGCATTGGCATTGCTGCTGCATTGGCATTGCTGCTGCAATGCATAATTCACTGTTGGTGGCCATGTGAATACATTTGAGTGGCTAAAGTGGTGCCAAGTAGTGGCGAGTCCAGACGGAGCTTGTGGTGTTAGCGGACAGGGTGGGCATGCGGCGAGGGATGAGTTTGGTGGGTAGAGACGTAGGATGGTAGATTAGCGCGGTTGGCTACGTATGGATACCAAAATGTCAGCTCTAATTTTTTTCTACCTTTCTGTAAATGTAGGAGGAAAGTTGTTCATTCGTGACAACTGACAGGGTAGCGTAAGAGTTAACAGTGCTGGAGAGGGATTTAGGAAGTTCCAGCACCGCTTGAGATCAGCACAGAGCAGAGATCCGATGTAGGGAGTTAAGTAGAAATAAAATAATAAAAACAAAACATAATAAAATAATTCTCACGACGTTTCGGCCACAACGCAAGCAGCCGTCTTCAGGTGGAGAACAGGTATGTCAAGGAGACAGAGTCTGAGTTTCATGTCGTGAGAATTATTTTATATTTTTATTATTTTATTTCTACGTGACTTTACCGAAAGAACCAAGAAGATGAATCCCTGCAGTCACGAAAGCTTTAATTCGAAAAAGAGTTAAGTAGAGTTGACGTGAGATTTTCACGTGAGACTTTCGGATCTGTGTCTGAATTTCGGTGTGTAAATTGCCTTAACGTTGCATGTAGATTGGCCTACTGTTGCGTCTGCTGACCCATATGGTGAGCATGTGATCTTCCTTTCATTCAACAAATGTCAAGTCACCGTCAGGGCTCACAGATTGGGCAATGTTTTGCACAAATTTGGTAGGAGGTTTTTTTAAAAATGTTTTTTTAAGCTGTTATTAAAATGCGATTCAGAAGAAGAAGACTAATAAGAAAATTACTTTTAAAAAGCACGTGGGTATTTTGTGGGCCTCGCTTTTGCGAAAGAGGTGATTTTTTCATAACAAAGGTTTCATGGGGTTGTATATTTGTCGCGAGAGCCTTACGTGTTAAACTGAGGCGACTTTCATTCCTTCTGCCCAAAGCTTTGGGCGCTGTTGCCAAATAAACTCCGATAGCCCTGGTTTACGGTGGTCTGCCAGCCCCAGTGATTAATGGGAGGGTACTGAACTCAATTGGATGCCCTGAGCCACGTGGCGGGCATTTTTGCATTGCCATGTTGCGGGCCAGTCTCTCCATTCAATCACAAAGAGTGTATTTACCACGGGGTATAAACTGTTTTTATTAGGGCCTGAAAGAGAATTCTAGAATCAAAGTTGTACGTTAAATGGGGCGTCTGACATCGAAGCGATTGATAAATCTAAATCCATCATTGTGCTCACGATCGACACATCAGAACTTGTGTGAAAGAATCCATGTAAGTGTATGCAAATTATATGCGACTGTTGCATTTAGGCTAATGGTATGAGCAAAACTCTGCAATTGAGGCTAAATTTAAAAAAACATAAGCAAGATGAAAACAACTAGACAAACACAGTATTGCTCTGCTGGTGTTTGCAGTTGTGTTGCTGTACAGCACTTCGATGTGCTGTACCACGTGGTGTTCAGTATGATGTCCGACGTTTCGGTGGGGAGCGGTAGTGTAGCGGTTGGCACGCTGCACGACGAACCCGGTGACCCGAGTTCGATTCCCGGTCTTGGCTAACCACATTGATAGCAAATATCTGAACCAGTCCTGGGCCTCCCCTAGGTCAACCCAGCCTCAAATGATTACCTGGTGTGGTGTGTAAATATCCCCACTGGGGAGATAAAGGCGGCCGGGCGTGGTGTTGGCAACCCAGTATAAATACATGTTGATTTGTATTCATATGTTGTTTTTTTCTGACTTTATGTGAACGAAAAGACACAAATTCGCCCGTTTTCTCATTGAAAATAGGTACATTTCAAAATATCACTGTTCTGGTCACAAAAGCAAATTTGTGGAGAATAATAGACATTTTCTGTACTTTTGAGGCATAAGCAATTGAACCTTATGGCGGTACCCAAGGGAACCACAGTGCCCCGGCTCTCGCGTAATGTCCGTGATGCAGTCACGTTTAGTCTGTTGATGGTCGGCAATGCAGCAATCGACTCATCTCGACGAGGTGTACACGACGCACCGCCACGGTGCGTACCGCGAGCATTCAGGGTTTCGGCGCAATCGTCCTCGCTACGTTTCGACATCGCGGAGTGGCACTGATTTCAGATTGATTGGTACCCCAGTCGCAGGGTTAAGTACACCCCTTGAAAAACTAGTGTCTCAGAAATAAAATATTGAATTGCCTCGGTCATTTTTTATTTGGTACCCTGGGGTACCGCCGCCATAAGGATCAATTAGGAAATTCAAGTTTAATTTATTAGGTATAGCCCTGTGAGCCATTCGGCTCTTGAATCGGGTGCAACCGCAACAAACAAAAAACAAAAACATGAACAAGAAAACACCTTAAAGTGACTAAGCGCAAACAGAAAATCCAAGGGAAAAAAACAACAAAAATTCCAGAAAAAAGCACCGTACACCAACGCTGTGTGCAAAAATCTCAGTGGGATGCAAGTCAAACAACAACAAGCACAAGACAACTTAGATTAAGGCCATCAGTCTAACTCTGTACTAAATAACACTTACTACCCAGGAACAAAAAAAAAGATTGTTACACAGTGTTATTTGTTGGGCTTAGAGTTTTGCAATAGAAAAAAAACTCCATATTTGTCGATTATTATACCTAACTGGAGTACATTTATTTAAACACATTCAAATCCCCTAGAAAATATATGGTTTCTGTCAATGAATGAAAAGTAGATTTTAAATGCACGAATTTTGGCATCAATTTGACATTTTTTTTAACATAACTTCAAAATCATCATTCGCCCCCTTCTTTAGATGGCTGGGAGTTGAGCTTTCAGTTTTAATTACAAAAGTTTAACATTATCGGGTTTAAAATTGTGGTATGTGTGTGTTGCGGTCACATTAAATTAAAATGTAAAAAATCCGTAATGAAGTGCTGCAGCAGATAATTGTGGTCGCTGCACTTTGTTACGTTTCCCATGTTTGACTAAACTGGACCTCATCTTCTTGGTTTTTTCGGTAAAGTCACGTAAAAGGGAAGTAATAAAATAATAAAAATAATAAAACATAAGAGCATCGGGACAGCACGGTGACTACCGCACGGCACTACGTGACTTTACCGAAAAAACCAAGAAGATGAATTCCTGCAGTCACGAAAGCTTGAAATCGAAATTTAAACTGGACCTGTTCGGTGTTTGCGAATCGGCATCCGGTTTCATGCCCACGTGGTTTTTTTGTTTTAAACGCTCGTTAATTGGCTGAAAACATCTTAATATACAGAGGACTGCAGAGCGTGGGCAATTGTTGGTAAGCTCCGGCTCTCGCTGCCTGGTTGCTGCCTTGCAGCTCGACATGTGGTTCCTTTGAGATTTATATCTTGCAAGAACGACAACGCTATAAAATTAAACAAACATTTGTATTGTTATCCAGCACAACAGGTGTATAATTTATGAAAAAAATCTTCAAACCCTTTTGTATATCTACAAATTGGAACCTCATTGAATTGAATCTAAATAATAATTAGCGCAATGGGCTTGACCTAAAATAAATTGACCGATTCGCATCATTTCCCAGTGTCATTCCACAGCCAGATCAAGGGTCCCCACACATCTTCCGGTCGCAATCGTTGTTTGACCATACTTCATCATGCTGGTAGTGGTCACTGCAGATTGATGAAGGGGAGAGGGGGGGGAGGAAGGAGGTGGGGTAGGCAGTACCAGTTAGGATGTCGCCTACCAACGGTGTTGGTGATCGCCGGGACTTGACCTCAGGCCACCAGGTGCGTAGTGCCGTGCGGTAGTCACCGTGCTGTCCCGATGCTCTGTAACTCCTCTTCCCCTTCAAGACGTCTTCAATGGAGCAATCGGATAACTGAAACGGCACGAACGTGCATTTATTGACCTTGTTGGAAAGCATTAAATCTCGTGAAATAATTGCACGTGACGATCAATCGTCCCGAAATTGAATTTCTTCTCCGACGCGAGAAATGTTTGCCGGCAACTAAGGAATAAAGAAACTCCGTCACAATAATTGCAGATTGATTGGAAATTACAACTCGTATAACTCACTGTCAATCAATATACCCCACAGCGCACGTCGTTGTAATTAAAGATCTCACTTATAATGTTAGCGGTGTTTATGTAAAGAAGTATTTATAACGGCGCCCTTCCAGTTTATGGCTTCCCGCCTGATGGACGAGTGTGGAATCTTGTCCGCGACTTTTGCTGTGCCCCATTATAGCCTCTTACTCATCAATTAATTCGTCGAAGGCAGAATGAGTTATATTTGTGTAATTTACACATGTACGTATCTATGTTTAACTTCTTTTGCGCCGTACGGAGTCAACCGTGGCTAATTGGAGGTGCGGGGGGAGGACAATACATTTAACAGAACAAAGCGTTTCTAAAGAAATGTTTTCATCTAGATTTAAACGCGCATAGCTACCAGTGGCTTCCACTTTTTGGACACTTGGCAATGATTTCACTGCACAGTTGGCAAACTGCAGCTTTTTTTAAATGCCCAAATATGTATCCCATCACGTGTCCAAAAAAAATGCAAATGAGTGATGTCATGTGAACTCGAGCAGGCTTGAGCAGGACACACGTCATCGTTAAAAAGATTCACGGCTGCTGGGCGACACTAGTGGCTGAATAGCAGGCAAAGGAGGTAATGTGCATCTGGTGGAGATGGAGCGATGACATTGGGATGATGTTCAGGAGGAAGATGGACTGTGGCTTCAAACGACCGTGAGGGTCGGCCAGGCTTCAGTCAGCAATAGATAGACCAATGGCTCATGATGATGATGATGTACATCGTGAATGTGTTTCAGGCTGTGGCCAAGATTTGCTGAGAAGCAGCTGTGGATATTTTTGTTGAAAATGAGAAAAAATCATTCGGCTGCATTCGAATCTTGTACGCAATGTGTTTGCTGTAAAATATAACTGGCACAACGACTTCGTACGTTATACTCACAATCACAGGATTGCAATGTCAGTGGCTATCTGCTGTGTTCTTGTTTTTGGTTAGAAGCAAGGACGACCGCTTTGACATCTGTGAAATAAACCCCGCTTCTTCCGCTTTTCGGGTTAATATGATTGTAGAAATATAGGGCACGCGAATTTGCGACCGTATAAATGCGTTGTCTTTGTGAAAACAAACTTTGTTGAAGACAAACTCCCCCCCCATGCCCCCCACCTATTATATAACAAAGAACAAATAATATTACATTGAACAAAAATGCAATGACATGTTTAAAATATCTATTTCCAGCCGTTTGCGAATGATAAAAAGCCACCGGCCTAGACTTGGTTTAATCTCGTTATTTGCGTGATAAAATGGGGTTAACCTGTGAAGTTAAATGAGATGTACTTTCCTTTGATAGCACACGCGTTACACTGCCCATGCACGTGCACGGTTTCACATGAAGCTTCATTTTTGTGCAGGGTTGCGCACATGAAAGGGTGCTGTCAGAGTAAAGTCTCCCTCTGTGTGCCACTATGAAAGAGTTTCAGTGAGCCCTCATCTCCTTCTAATGTTTTCTAAGTTAATTATGAAGGGAGCGAATAACCGAATTCATTAATGCATTAATCTGCGTGACTAAATTTTGGAGTAGACGTTCGTTACGCGCTTTTAATGGTCGAGCAGCAAGCGTACGTGTGGGTCTTTGAGACTGAATCGACGTTGGCAGAGTTCCAAGGACTCTTCAAGGTCACAATTCCAAAATTGATTTGCATAAGGCTGAGTCTGCACTCCCTGTTCAACTGTAAAGCACCTGCGGCAATGGCGAAATGGGTTCGGATGTGGTGGGGTACAGCAGCCGATTGGTATTACGAAGGACTCTATCCCGAAATATTTCGGGAAAGTTTAAAGTCGGGGTCGTGGCTAAGGAAAAAGGCGCAATGGAATTCATCATGGGGATGTGTGTCTGAAATGCGACTTGATAGTAACGGGGTGCTGGATAAGGTTGTGGATTCAAATCCTGATCTTGGATCGACCTCAGTACATCATTCTTCCAGGGTTAATACAATGATAATAATAATAATAATAATGTGCTTCACTTATCCACAAAAAGCCTTAATCAGTCTCAAGGCTCTTCTATAGGAAAGTTGTTTTTGGCATGGGCGATGAAACCACAGTAACTTGGTAAACCCCACACCTAAAAGGGGATGGGACACTCAAAGTACAGCACTGAATTTATTTAATCTGTTACAGCACTGATTTGGCTACATCACAACGCAAGCCTCTAACGCCTGCAATCTCCCTTCAGAGTTCGAACCAGTCTTTTAATCATGCTCGGATTTTGAGATGGATGAGATCAGAGGGTGATTTGATCACGGTGCCAAATCAAGTTTTGGAAAGTCAACGGCGGTCATGGAGATGGAGAAAAACGGTCCCTGCCATTGGATTTGTAAATTACATCATTAGCTCAGGGTCACCAGCAGAGGCGATAACCGGCGCGTTGCTCATTGCAGCAGGCAGACGCATTGACACTTGGAATGTTTCCTTGGCAACTGAGGCTAGGGGTTGGTGGATTGTTGCAGGGATGGAGAAAAATAAATTGAAGTGTGAATGCTGGCATCTCGGGGTGATTTCTCACTTGGTAGTCGTGTATCGTGAGTATGACGAACAGGCTTTGGGATGGAAAAGAGCAGCTGTTGACCTTACCAAAGTCATCATCTCCTTATCGCCTTGCGGAAACTGCATTTTCGATACATATTGCTGTACATGTTTCTTCAGTGACAAATCACTTTTAAAGACTTCATTGGCGATTGTTTTTCCCTTGGCAATTTCTATAATAGAGACGAATTTTCTCCCATTGATTCTGAATTATTATTTACCATTTTATTTTGTACATGTAAAGTGCAAAGGGTCCCTGTGAAGCCAACCTTGAGCCGATCGAGTTTGCTGCCGCTTATAACCGTGGAGAAAAAATATTTAAAAAATTCACACAGCCGGAACTGAACACCGATGTAAACTTTCCGTGTACATCCCAAACGCCCCCTTAGACGCAGCCTACTTTGTGTTCACTAACCGCTGAACGTCTTGCATTTTGCCGTGCATCAGCGGCTTCCCGTGAAATCATCCCACCTTTCTTTTTGTGGTCTCTGCGGGTGAGCCTGCTCGTAAATATTAGATGCAAGGGCCACCTTTGAGCTTTGCTTGACGAAGATATTGTGGGGGGGGGGGGGGCAAGCCTTGATTTAAATTATCTTCACAGTTGCATTATTTAGAAAGGTGCCGCATTGCCCCAATTATTGTTTTCTCTTTCATATAAGCCCGCCCTTGCCTACGATTGAAGTTTTCTTTCCGAATTCACATTTCTATAAATCAATTAGTTTATTTTAGAAATTAATATTTTTTTATAGTGATCCGACCAAAATGGCTGAGGAAAGCAGCAAGCAAGTTACACGGGAAGGGGGAGGGTTTACAGGGACTGCAAAGAAGAAAAGAAAGGGCATTCGATTAACTTGGCCAATAGACAACGAGGACTATGTAAAATGTGCAATGTAAAAATCGGAACAGCAATCCAACATAGCATTTAGCATGACACCAGCGAGAATGGCATGCATATGGCGTTTAAAATGCGTATATGAGCAGAGCGATTTAAATGTTTCTGCATTTTAAATATTCACGTTTGTAACTTTGTAAATAATTTATCACCTCTGAAAACGTCACTGTGGCCTTTGAGGATAAGTGGGGGGGGGGTATATTTTAAATACTTTCTCACCTTCCACTAATACCACTTTCCCCAGCATTTCATATTGATTAAAAGGAGATCATTGTCTCTGCTGCATATGCTAATGTCCCAAGCCACTGTTTTAACCACAACGCGAATTTCCAAATGTAATTCTGTTAATTGAAACGGGAACACAAATATAGTGACCCTTTGACATTGTTTTATAACACAGGTAACTTCCTGTACACCGTTGTATCATTTGTCTACCGTGCCATCCATATTGTCACCATAATAACAACGACCATTTAATACAAATGTCAGAATCCGAATGTGTTTGTGCTGGAGGAATCCGATGGGCTATAATGCTCTTTTTCACACATGTCCAGTAGAGGTAGGTAAGAACATTACAACAAAATATACAAAAACACGACCGGAGTGCAAAGTATTGGAAAGGTAAGCAGATCGCTTTAAAATATATACAAATAAACGTACATGGTTTTTTTTCTTAACAGGTAAAGCCCACTGAACTATTAGCTTCTTTTTTTAGAAGCGAGCTGGCCACAAATGATACCTCATTGAAGTGGCTTATCATGTGGAAAGATTGTATTACTCGGGGCTTATCAACAGGTGAAGGGTTTAGCTGTTTTAATCTTTCCAGGTCATTTTGTTTCAGGGCTTTTCGGTAGGGAAGTGGAAAAAAATGTCCCTGGGCGCTGCACGGAGCTGTTAATTCGGCCAAGTTTAAATCGAGCGGCACCCATGCGGAGAGAGAGGGGGGGGAGCTGCCGGAGTATGGTCAAAGCGGCGGCTGGGGTGTAAATATCAGAAGACATCCTGCATTCGTGTGTCAGAAGAGATCATATCGGCGGTACGATTCATGGTGCGAACAATCGGGTTAACCAACCCAAGAATTACCTCTTTATCGTCAAAGTAACGCAACACAATTTTGGGGATTTGTGGGATTTTTAGTGGCCTTTTCATCTCCTGCCAATTTGACAGTATATTTTATACGAAAAAATAGTATTGACGGTTGTATTGTAGGCTTTGGAATTTAACGGATTATACTCTTAATGCATAAATTATACATTATGGTTCGTTCGGTAAAGTCATGTCGAAAGAAATTAAATTAAATAATAACAGAATACAACGTTTCGATTGCAACACAAACAACAATCATCAGGTACAAATAAATGAGAAAACAAACATAGTAAACTTTGAAACATAATGAAATACAACACTCTCTATTTGTGTTGTATTGTATTATATTTGCATTATATTTCCAAGTTTACTACGTTTGTTTTCTCATTCATTTGTACCTGATGACGGTTGCTTGTGTTGCAATCGAAACGTCGTATTCTATTACTTTATTTTATTTATTTCGACGTGACTTTACCGAAAGAACCAAAGAGTATCTTTTTGGTTCTTTCGGTAAAGTCACGTAGAATGGAAATAATGAAATAATAAAAATAAAACAATAAAATAATTCTCACGACGTTTCGGCGTCTGTCTCCCCGACAGACCTGGTCTTCACCTGAGGACGGCTGCTTGCGTTGTGGCCGAAACGTCGTGAGAATTATTTTATTATGTTTTATTTTTTTTATTTCATTATTTCCATTCTACGTGACTTTACCGAAAGAACCAAGAAGATGAATCCCTGCAGTCACGAAAGCTTTAAATCGAAATTTAACCAAAGAGAAATTCCTGCAGTCACGAAAGCTTCGAATTTAGTTTGAATAAATTATACTTCAGCTGTTTGAATAATCATAGGTTAATCTTGTTTTTACATTCGTGCTTTGCTAATTTAACCATCACTGCGATATAATTGCATTGAAATCTTCTTCATCATCATCATAATCATTACATGTCACGAGTAGGTTGATTCTGTGTCATTTGTAATTTGAAAATTACATATATTCCCACTGTTCAGTAATAGTCACTAACCTATTTACTTGTAGTGCAGCGCAATTGGTTGTAAATGTCATACACTTTTAATTATGTTGATGTTTCTTGTCTGGTAATTTACTGGTGATGTCAAAACAAGTTGTTTCTTTACAGAAGTTTATAGTAGGCTTTCGCGACCAATAATATCTATAATAGTTTTTTTTTGTGTTAGATCGCGTAAATATAAATGTGTCGTTTAACCCGCCACCACCCGACACAGCCAATCAGTAAGGTTTGTCACGTAAACAAAACGTGCCAATTCGTTAATCTTCTTGGTTCTTTCGGTAAAGTCACGTAGAATGGAAATAATAAAATTATAAAAATAAAACATAATAAAATAATTCTCACGACGTTTCGGCCACAACGCAAGCAGCCGTCCTCAGGTGAAAAACAGGTCTGTCGGGAAGACAGCGTCTCAATGAAACACCCCAGGCTTGGAGCGTCTATTTAAGCTTACCGAAAGAACCAAGAAGATGAATCCCTGCAGTCACGAATGCTTTAAATCGAAATTCGTTACTCGTTCAGCACGCCAGTGTGTTGGAGAGTAAACCCCACAACATTTACAATTATTTACAGCTGTTTAATACATTGCGTTGGATTGTGATTTAATGATAAAAATAATTTGTATTATTTTTCACCATCTCAGTCGCATTTGTGTTGGTCAACCCTGGGCTGGTTTTGCCCTAATTAAGATTCTTCAGTACAGTTAGCCAGACAAGGTACGTAAATAAAACTAAAATTCGACTAGTTTTTAATTGTTTATATTTGTATGTATCGTATTTGATTTTTGTTTCGTTTAAAAACAAAGCGATATGCGCACGTGTATTTTTACATATATGATGCATGCGATGAATGTGCATGCATCGTACATAAATAGCTTAAATAACAGCTTTTATTCTATGTAATATGTGATTTGTTTCAGGAGACCAATCGTGGGTCTATTGTTACGGTACGTTTGTATGCTGAATTCTTTAGACGCGTTTTAAATTTAAATCTGAAAATACGTATCTTTTTTCTCATAAACGATGACTTTTCATGTCGTCACGAGTTGCTGTAGCGCAGATAAAGATGTTTGTCCTTATTGAAATGTGACGACTGGCCCCAATACACATTTCATACATTTTAGCAAAATAAATGATCGATCACACTGGAGACAGCGAATAAACTTTACAATTGTGAACGTTTAGGTTTCAATAACAATGTGGTCTTAACGCAATTGAACGTTAACATGAATGCTGAAATATCAATAAAAAAAACTCAACACATGAATTCATAACACTGTGCGATCTTTAGAGGAGGAATACATAATATGCAACATTTTGGTCAATGGACATTTTTCATAGCACGTAAATATTACGATGCCAGAGATAAAGAGTGGATAAGGGTTGGAAACTGCACTTAAAAAAACTAAAAATTATCATCGATATTGTTTTAATTTTTGATGACATGTGCCGTGGATTATAAAATAACAATACAAGATCAGTATTCGCTTACGTGGCGTGGCGCTTTGTCGTCGACAAATATTGCAACTGATCGATTGGTCATCCTCATCATAGTCGATTCATCTTCTCCGAATGAACATTGACGTTGAAACAGGGACACGTGGACGTGACAGGGAAATCAAATCGCCTTGGACCGTGCCCAATCTCATCAGTTTCTGTAAGCCAGGCAGGATTGAGCATGGTTCTTACTTTGGTGGGAGAATGATGCAAACACCCCGGGGGTATTGGAGTCGACCTGGGACTTCTGAGTGACTGGAAAAACATCGATGGGTGCAGTCCACAGGTTAATTTGGTCCATGCGATGGACTGAGCCCGTCTGCGAATTTATAATTTCTGTGCAGAGCTTTGAGTGGTTATCCTCTCAGGCTCTGTATGGTTCTCTGGATATATTAGTTTATTTATTCCCACTTAAACAAGTGCTCGCTCATGGAGTTTCCCCACATTATCCAAATGCATAATCTGTTTCCACCTGATGACGATTGCTTGTGTTGCGACCGAAACGTCGTTAATTTATTATTTATTTTTCTACCTACGTGACTTCACCGAAATAACCAAAGAGCATGGATTCCTGCAGTCACGGAAGCTTCAAATCAAGACTGCGGAATCTTGCAAAAAAACAACAACCTTTTCAGCGAAGCTTTTTTTCTGGATAATTAATTGCCGTCTTTTGAGTCTGCCCCGTTTTAGTTTAAGCGTGGTTTTTGCGAGACGACAATTCGGAGTTCCACGCCCGCCTATTTGGGACGCAACATTAAAGCTCTCTGTGTGCGGCCGTGCAGTGATCAGTGCCAGCATGCAGGGTGTCAATTGCAAGTCGCGTTTCCCCCCCCCCCAACCTCCGCCTTTAATAAACGGCAATTTCATTTGTGGTGGGTCATGCTGCTGCCGTGTTAACAGTGCAATGTTTCTGGCCTCTGTCATCCACTGCCCCACAGATGCCGCACACAGTGGCTTGTTAAATTGCTGTTCGTATGAATTCATTGTTGCCGTCAGCCCCGTGTGCTCTGTCTGAAAATCATTTATTTCCGCAAACTTTAAAGGACTGTACCATGACATTTGAAAAGGCGAGTGTGTACATTTTTTAGGATGCTTTGGTCGAATTGACCTAATTAGGCTACGCTTGATTACGCAATTTTTTGGGGTTAATTTCATTTTACCATTCGAATGCCCATTTGGCTTTGTTCCAACGGAGTCGGGAAGTCCACGCAGTGTGACAGAAGTTCTATACACTCGTCCTGTGTAGTTTCATCTCTTGAAAGAGCAATACCTTTGCAATGGCAGTGCAAGTTCAACACTGGCTCGTGTCTTTGTGATGTTATTGAACATTAACACCTTGAGGGCTCTAGGTGGCCATTGGATGTCATGCCGTGCCCTTGTCAGTAAATGAGAGTGTCATATTTATTTATTTATATGTGTAAAAAAAGATAATTGCACAATATCACCAATAGAAAAAATACAATTCTCAGCGGTTATTCGGCAAATAGCCTCGCTTTCTTGCGCAGTTAAAAATAGCATTTGCCTGCAGATTGAGCGAGGATGTTGAAGGATATAAAGCAAAGTCGTCTGACATAACTTAGTGGTCATTTTAAAACTCACCTGTTTTTACGATATTTCCCCATTACTTGAGCTTAATGTTAAGCGATTTGAAATACGTCCGTGCGTTCTGCATGTGCGTGCACATTGGGTGATGGGCTCCAATAAAAACCGGCATAACATTACATCGTTAAAGTTCATTCATTAGCCTCCTGCATTTTACATAATGAGCATAATTTTAATGATTTAACATATCAACCTGCAGGCTACAAATAAATCACTCGATATTTCCATTTATGTAGGGGGTCGAGTGGAGGGATAGTGGTGTGTACACTGCGCTACGAACCCTTGCAACCTGAGTTTAATTCCCAGCTGTGGCGAATATCAGCAGTCGGTGACATTTGAAACAGTCCTGTCCTCTTATTGGTTCTTTCGGTAAAGTCACGTAGAATGTAAATAATAAAATAACAAAAATAAAGCATAATAAAATAATTCTCACGACGTTTCGGCCACAACGCGCTCTTCCCCCCTCCATCCCAGCTTAAATAGACGCTCCAAGCCTGGGGTGTGTTATTCAGACTGTCTTCTCGACAGACCTGTTCTCCACCTGAGGACGTCTGCTTGCGTTGTGGCCGAAACGTCGTGAGAATGATTTTATTATGTTTGATTTTTATTATTTTATTATTTCCATTCTACGTGACTTTACCGAAAGAACCAATAAGATGAATCCCTGCAGTCACGAAAGCTTTAAATCGAAATTTAATAGTCCTGTCCTGTTCACCGATCCAAACTCACCAGGGTTTGGTCAAATAACGTCCGTAACCGACACGGCATGGGAAGGCTTTCATCCACATACACGTTGTGTGTGTAGTCGGAAATAGCAATCCAGTAGTGTACGTGCCACCCAAGCCAGTGTGCTTGACATCGTTGGTTTATTTCCCAGCAATTGCGTGAGAATTCCTGGACAGGATTGTCAACAGACAACACCGTTTCCGGTAAAAGTGGGGCATCACGTACCGCACGGCACCACGTGGATGCGGGTGTCATCACTAGAACCAGAATTGTTAACACCCGCATGGAATTTTTTTAAAGGCATCTCCCCCCGCCCGCCCCCCCCCCCCCATAGGAACGTGGAATTTCCACCACCGGCTTCGGGTCACCAAAGTAAATGAGCCCCACTCCATCGCGCTCCCCTTGAGTGACATTTATACATTTTATATTGGTGAAAGAAATGAACGAACGATTTTACAATCAGTCCACCAAATGACATTTATTCATAACAATGTGAGCAGACGCTGCGATGGTGACAACAACAACAATAATCATGATGACAATAATTATCTTGCAGATATGCAAATATAATAGTGGGCATTTGACGTCAACCCAGACATGTCAACGAGCTCTAACCTCGATAAATAAATGCATTACTTGGCGTTGCCAGTGGTGACGAAGCAACAATCACACAAAATGGGGCCATTGCCTGAAATGTTGCCGATTTTTTTTGTTTATCTTTTTCAAGGCAGTGTTGTTGACGAGCGTGAGTTGTCTTTGTAAATATAAATAAAGAAGGTTAATGTTACTATCACCACGTGCGATGCCACTGGCTTTAAGACTGTCATTCACCAGTGCGGTCGAGTTTAATTGGCTTACGATTAAATATATTTTAATATTACAGCCTCTCACATATTTTGCAATACTTATTCTTGTTCAAGCATAAAAAAAAAATCCCCGCTCTGCCTTTCCGATCGCCATTAGAAAAGGAATGAATCTGCACGTGATGCATTATAATTATCGTAGCCTTAATCTCAACATCTGCATGCCGGCGACTAAAAGGCACGCAGGCCACGCAGGCATGCTTTGCAGACCGGAATGCTCCCCTACTGCGAATGTTAACGCTGACGAAAGCAGACAGGCGTAAAAACGACCCCCAAGGCTTCAGGCGATTGCAAAATAATTTACTTTGTGCGGTTCGTGTGCGCCCGCCACAAACGTTAACTAAATGTGCCGGGGGAACAAGAGATGCGTCGTTCCACAGCCCTCGTATATTTTAAAAAAAACCTCGTCGGTGTTGTTGTTTTACTGATTTGTGTGCAACGTGCGAGTGGGCACGTCTTGGCCCTGCCTGGGGTTTTTTGTTTGTTTGTTAATTATCGAATTTGGCGTCTTCCTCTTCTTCTCCATCTCGCTGGAGACCCAATGAGAAATGCAATCGGGGCCGCCGGGCGGGCGGGCGGGCTATACACTCAGCCATCACACACGGCAGCAGGTGACTGTGTAAGCAAAGCAGAGGCTGACGTAGACTCAAATATAACCCGTGGGGGCGCCACGGTGGTGAGATGTTAACTCCCTCGCCCGGTATACCGGCGGTTGTGGGTTCGATCCCGACCCTGACACGTGTATATTTGGAGTTTGCATGTTCTCTGTCTCTCCTTCCCATGATCACGTGGATTTTCCTCCGGGGTCCTCCGGTTTTCACTCCACCTTTAGAAACATGTGTTTAGAGTATTTGGCTGCTATACATTTCCACATGACGAGCCACTTCTTTTAGCTATCATTTGTGGCCAGGTCACTTTTGAAAAAGAGCTACATAGCTCAGTGGGTCTCACCTGGTAAAATGTAAAATAGTTAGATAAATAATATAGCTATGGGTGGCTGATGCCCAGGATCACAGAAACGGTGGGAGCTATCGGTCTCTATACATCTACGGCAATTTTGTTCTGTGAATCGGAGAAACCCACAGAATTTTGGACAGAAATCAAGATGGGTTTTTTTTTATTTGTTGGTTTTCTATCCATGAACAAGGTGATGATGTAAATTCCGATTACGCTGAAGGCAAACATCTTTAAATACGCAGCAGGCCACAAACAGTTGGCTCAAGACTGGGTCGGTAAGCCAGTCGGTGACTAGATTTAATATACTCTTTGGTTCTTTCGGTAAAGTCACGTAGGTATAAAATAAAATTATTTAATTTAATTTATTTTATTTTATACCTACGTGACGAAAACATCCAATCTAGATAGATTTAAAAAATATGTAAAACAGCAGAACTCCTCTTATGCATCTCACAATGCTGTACCACAATTTTATGCATACTCACGTGAAGGGCTAGATCGTATTTAAAGCAATTATTGAGTAAATGAACCCCTCGGAAATTAAAACAATGAAATAACAAATGAAGAAGAGGTATAAAAGGAAAAGGTGCAAACGTCCAAAAAAGTCATTACAACAATTTATTTTTTAATACTTTGACACAATACAGTACTGGTATAATGTGTAGAATAACACAATCGGTGCCACAGCCGTAATAAATGTGAACCAAGGTTTTATGTACAATTTCAGATTTAACAAAAAAAATGGCAGGAAGTTCACAGTTTTATTTTTGCTAACTCAATACAAAATGTTTAATTTAATTGTGTAAAATTGCTCGTGACATGTTTGACTTCCATTTCTATCATTAGGGAAATGATGAACACTCCTGAAAATATAAAATATTTAGTACTTAGCACTCTTTGTAGTTCTTGGGCGAATGAATGATATATCTACTGGCAAGGCATTGATTTAATAATACATTTCAACCTCGCAATATGATGTAATGTAGACCGAAGGTTCCAAGAATAGACTTTTCAATCGCCCACACAAGTAGTATGAAGAAAAGTCTATATAGTATTTATCTCTAGAATTCGTTTGTTGTTGTAAATAAAGAATGTTGACCGACCTTTGTATCATGCACGGATATATAACATTTATACAATATTTTCAAGTTGGTGTTTGCCAAACATTTTACAAGGAAGCATTCATATAGTAGGGTTCGTTAATAGGATATTAAATATTGAAAGCGGCGTGTACTATATGGGATTTTGTGTAGATAACGCGTCTCAGACAACCCACACTATATTTATCCTGATAAATGGTCATAGTTTAATTACAAATATGTAGTATAATTCAAATGGGTTATAATCAAAATCCTATAAGTAGAAGCTATGAAATATATTTAGATTATAATTGAAAAATTACATAGTTGTTCCACTACATTTGACCTTGCAGTGTGCAATCCTGTATACTAGCCACGAGGTAATATTTTTATATATTTTTTTATGTTTTCCTCAACATTTTGCAAAGTGCTACAATGTAGACAATGGACTATTCATTCCCAAACAAGCAACTAAACATGTTAGGAGGTGGGTAAATAAATAAATAACCAAATATATAAATAAATCCGGAGCTTAATGCCATGCAATATAAAGGCTCTTTAAAAAATCCAATTATGCCTAATGAGCTAGCTAAAAAACAAGCAATCATTCTGAATTCAAGCCAGGCCAAATCACTGGCAGTATTTCACGCTAGGCCACACAGTAGAATAGAATATACAACTAGATATTTTAATGGTAAGAAAAGTAAAATTAATTACTGAAAAAACTCTATTATTAAATTATTTATTCCACAACAATTATTCCTAAAAGTGCTTTATTTGCCCCCTGTGAGCTGCGAAATGTATTGACAGTCCTTTCAGAAGTTCGGGGAGCGAGTGAGAGCAACTATAAGAGTTAACCAACAGTAGTTTTTGCTGGAATGTCCTTGAATTTATACCTAAATGCAATTTGGCTCAGCGGTAATGGGGAGGGGCTAAGAACCAGAGGTCGCAAACGGGTTTTGATTCCTTACCCGTACCCTGCCGCACCAGGGTCGCAAACAGGTACCCGTACCCGTACCCGGCCGGGTATGGCTACCCGTACGCTTCCCGTACCCTACCCGAAATGAGTGACAAACGGTTACTCACCGGTGACTCACGGTCTACCCGTACCCGGCCGCACCAGGGTCGCAAACGGGTACCCGTACCCGTACCCAGCCGGGTACGGGTAGCCGGGTATCGGGTAGGGTACGGGTATCGGGTACCCGATTGCGACCTCTGCTAAGAACCCACGATTGGCAATAATGATAGTTCTTTATTTTTCATCGAATCTTGTGACCGTTCTTTTTAAAGGAGGTCATTCCATTTGAATTGTTACTTTAATGAATGCTAACAAAGTTTAAGTATCTGGATATAAAAAAACTTATCAGTTCGACAGAGTATCACTCAGAAATCGGTAGAATAGTTCGGGAATCTATTTTCTTCACTTTCAGCTAATGGGCCAGCTCACAGCCCACCAGCTTTGGAAACTCATAGATTAAATCTTTGTTGGTCTTTTTATTATAATATTAATAATGCGCCCAAGAATGCCTTGAGCAAAACAAAAAAAAAGGTTCTACATTGGGATTACTTTGCCAAATTCCATTAAAGAGAGTTTAAAATGTGGAAAGAGACTGGAAGGCTTGGAAAAATAAATTCCCCCCATGCGTACAAGCAGATAACATTCAAAGCTTTGCAGAGTTGAATTTAAAAATCAATTTCTGTACTGCCAACTCACAGCCGCTGACTTGTATCCATTGGTATAGCCAGTGCTCTCAGGGATCAATTAAACCCTAGCTCTAAATTGTGGGTGAATGTCGCCACATTAATTCGTGTTAAACTCTCACGCTTGCTAGTCCATGGGCGGGTGCGCTACCAGCGAGGCGATTCAGTCTCCCAGCATAGGAATGTTCAGAAATATATTCAAGTGCAGAAGCATGACATTTAAACCTTTCCCATTCCGATGACGTACGATAACGTACGGTGACGTACGTGTACATCATCAGTTTTTCTTTCGATTCCGTCCGATGATGTACACGTAACATAAAATAACTTTATCGGTACCGAGGCTATGACAAGGCCATGCAGGAGGGCGTGTGGCACAGTTTGGCGCAAGCTATCGCAGAGTGTGGTCATGTCGCTTCAGTTCTCTGCGGTGAGAACAATATCTTTAAAAGCAACGGCACTACGCCTCTCTAAATAAAGTTAACACTCCGACCGCTTGCGCGTTCCGAGATTCAGCAGTGAACGGGACACCCACCCTGCAACTTGCAGATGTCTCAGAACGGGAAAGGGTTCAAGACCACATTGATTTGGATCAATGGACGTAGTAGTCGGCGGTTTTATTCGATCTCCTGGCATGGCATTGAAACAACGGAGCAAATTTCTCAAACACGCAGCCGCCTCTGACCAGCCAGCAGTGTGAGTGTGTTCGCCACAGTTAGTTGATTGGTAGCTCGCGTGAGGTTGGGTAAAGTGTGGCTCCTCCCCATCGCCGCCAAGGCACTTATCCAGCATGTTAGAGTAGGGCAAATACCCTCCGGAGCAGTGGCTCTAAACCTTTACTGTAGCCTGCACCCCTTTTGTTCTCAGAATGGGCATCTCACACCCCCAGGGGATGCGTGGGCCCAGGCTAGAACCACTGCTCAAGAGCCAGTGTTCTTCATTGCAAGGCCCGTGGGCCACTTGCAGCCTCTGGTGGCTTTTAGTGCGGCCCCTGATGTGCAGCCCCCAACAATACATAAACGTGTCATAAGAAGTCTTTTTTTGGGGTTAGATCGTGTAAATATATAAATGTGTCGTTAAACCCGCCGCCACCACCCGACATAGCCAATTAGTAAGGTTTGTCAGTGTTAACAGAATCATTCCAATGCGTTACTAGTACAGAATACCGGTGTGTGTTGGAGAGCAAAGCCACAACATTTACAATCTGAATACGACGTTTCGCCAGAAATTACAACCAGCATCATCAGGCGACAGACAGATTTGTGTAGAAATCCTCCTGTTTCAGAAACACAAACGTAAAAACACACACCATCATAGTGCTGTCAGACCCCCCCAATGGTTTCAACATGATTGGCGGCCCTCACACCAATGATGTGTTATTGGCGAAAGTGCCCCCCCCCCCTCCTCCTCTGAAAGTTAGTGAAGAACACTGCTCTGGAGCAGCGGTTCCCAACTTGTGGTCCACGGACTCGCGAGGCTACTGCCTACTATAGGTTTGGGGGGGCGGTTCGCGGAAAAGAAGAAGAAAGATAGTGACATCGTCACCAGGGAAATGTACGATTTCAAATTACTGGCAGCGTGTGGTGGTGGTGGTCCACGAAACGTTTGGCGCTTGACAAGGGGTCCACACCCACTCGAAAATCCCAATCGGAATCTTTAATTACAGACTTGCAGGAGGAATCCGATGAGCTATGAAGCTCTTTTTTTTAACAGACGTTCAGTATGGGGCGGGTCAGTAAGTTACAAAGGCAAACAATACCAAGAGAACACGATAGGAGCGCAGAATAGAGAAAATGAAAAGGTTGGGAAACAGCTGCTCGAGTCGGTGTGGAGCTCCGTCTAGTGGAGGCCTTTCCACCAGCCGTGGGCCTGGGCAAGTAATTGCAGGGCTGCACCTTTAAACAAAAAATCTGTATCGATGCGCGACACATTACATACCTGTCAAACTCTTTAATCACCCCGTGCATTTATAAATCACAAACAAATAAACAAATTATTTGTTTCGCCATAATGGACCAAAAAACTCAATTTCCCTGTACAAGAATACGGGCGAAACCATATGGGTTGACAGCTATGATATTAAAACGCGTGACGTGTTGACCACGCACTGACTTCAGCCACGTCACGCCATCGTTTTGTGGAGGTTCGTTTTTTTAAAATCCTTTATATTAAGTTCACTTGCTTGCTTGTTTGCTTACGACCGTGCAAATCTTTCGGTCGTTTTTTAACCAACTTCCCGTGATCCAATCGAGCTGACATTTTGCATACAGACTCGTTGTGCGTGACAATTAATGTTCGTGAAAATGTTTTTCCAAAATTTTACACTTTTTAGGACAAAAATATTATATTTAATTACCAATTGCTTAATGCTTGCGCTGCAATCATCTGACCCATAGGTGGCAGCCATCTCAAGCCAGAGGACGAGAGGACTCTAGCCGCCACGCATATAAAGGATTTATAGTGAAAAACTTAGTTTTTACGGGTTAATTTTTTTCCCTTATGGCCGCAGGGTTTGGTGGTACGTGTTGTTTATGTCGTTTATTGTGAAAATTCGGTCACAGTTCCTATGATCACTGTTACATTGCTTTTATGGCTTTATTTTGGTGATTTTGTGCGTGACAATTTATTTTCGTGAAATTTTTTTTCCAAAATTGTACACTTTTTAGGCAATTTTTTTTTATATTTAATTACCAATTGCTTAATGGTGGCAGGCAATCATCTGACCCATAGGTGGCAGCCATCTCAAGCCAGAGGACGAGAGGACTCTGGCCGCCACGCATATAAAGGATTTATAGTGAAAAACTTTGTTTTTACGGGTTAAATATTTTACGCGGCGCGATACCAGCGCGGGTGTCGACATCGCAGCTCCGGTGAACGACCGTCGTCACATCACGCCTGCTGCTCGGCTCGGGAAGGACCTAATCATTCTGGTTCCGGGGGGGGAGGGGGGGCCACGCTCGCTGTCGGAAGATTTTACAAATTCTGCCTTTTTTTAAATTGGCTCATTGTGCACGGAATGCCGGAATGCACGGCACCGCTCCGTGTGTGCGCGTGTGTGTGTACTCTCTCTATTGCGGCTCCTCCTTTGTGCGTGGCGTGTACCCGCGTTGCACGCACGCACGCACACACATCGGGGAGGGTGGGTGGGGGGCTCTGGCTGCGTTTCGGCATTGGGGACCCCCCCCACCCTCTTCTCCTTGGCACGCGCACTCCCGTAAGCAGGCGGCCCATTTGCTTCGTCTCCCAGTGAGCGCCGTTGTGCAGATGAATGCCCGCCCTGCGGCGACTCCCCTGTTGCATTGGGCAGCTGATTTGGTACTCGTGGCTATGTCACCAGACACGCGACACACGTGCCGGAGGCAGGTGGACTGCCAGCAAATATTCATATTTTTGCTTAACGTGCGTGTATTTCTCTCGTGCTTTGCTGAGCTGCTGTTGATTCGAGTAATCTTCTGAGCGTCGCAAGGAGGCCTGGCGCCAGCTCCTCTCGGATTGGAGGGGGTGGAGGGGGGGATTGGGGTCACCATAACAGAGATGAGACCGCTAAGGAGATTGAACGTGGGTTGGCCATAAGGGACATTGTGGTGCAGGGTCCAGCACTCTACCTTACACTGGTCCTGCTTGAAAATGACAAAGCCAGAGCTGTTCGTCGGGATGACATGTTGATGTCGGGCGGGGGGGGGGGAAATCGGGATGTACGCCATCCGCATCGATCAAACGTAACAATGCTGTACCTTGACAATTGAATCGATGCCACGGGAAATGCCCTTCGGGTATTTGAGATGTTCTGTCATTTTCAACAATGTCGGTTACGGGCAGTGTCAAATTACGAACAAGGAGTCTTTGCGTGCGTTTGTTTAGCTATGAATGAACGAGTTAACTTGGAGCCGACGCCCGACCAGGGTTTGAACTTTCTCATTTCCGAATGTCACGCAAGTGTTGGTGGTTCACATACATTTGTGAAGATGCCAAAATCCGTGGGGCTGTAGGATGGCCAGCGGATTTGAGTGCATCAAATGGATCCTTGGATTAATCTGTGCAGAGCTTTGAACGTTATCCCCTCGGAGGCATGTTTTTTTTTTAAACTGTGTACTCTCCGAGCTTAGTGTCAGCTGGTTGGGTAGAGCAGAAATCACTTAGAGGCTATCAGGCCCGGTCTTCTTTCGTATGGCATTGCGGGGTGGGGGACGGGAATCGGGGGGTGAAAGCAACAGTTTTGTCCAGACCAGTGGCTCTTAACCTTCACTGCAGCCTGCACCCCCTATGGTTGTCAATCGTAAAAAAAATGTAGAATGCAATAAATACATAGGTTTGATGAAACAAAATAGTTGTATCATGGGACCTCCTTTGCCCAAACCAAAATATAAGAATAGTTTTTTCGCCTTTTTTCTGGCAACAAAACTGAAACCTTTTTACAAGGAATCATGTCTGCATTAACCACAATACTTGTGGTCAGAATGCAAGCAAAAAAAGGTACTCTGATAATGTATGCATTGTCCTTGAAACTGATTGGTCCACATCAGAGACAGCTTTCTTTCGAGCCTCGTCTCAAACGGTGCTAGACCAGAGGACGCTAAAAAGCGTACAGCTCAAAGACAATGTACGATCAGAGTAATGAGAGCTCGGGGTGAGCATCTACATCATGGGACCTCCTTTGCCAGTACCAAAATATAAGAATAGGTTTTTCCCCCTTTTTCTGGCAACACAACTAAAACCTTTTTAATTATATTTGTACTTACACGCCCGTGCTCAATTTGTGTTTTCGAGGACATGTCTCGCACCCCCAGAAAGGGCATCTCGCACTCCCAGGGGGTGCGTGCACCCGAAGTTAAACCCCACTGGTATCGATGATGTCATAGTTGAATGTTAAGGTCCTTCAAGGAAGCAGTAGATGCTATACAGATTTCAGCGATACCACCAGAGGGTGTGTGTGTGTGGATTGCAGCACTTGTGGGTGATGCGTTTGGTGGCTTGGGCTTTTCCACACTCGCAATTCGGCGATTCTTTGATTTTTACATTTGTGGAACCCCCCAACGCGTTACGACGACGCGCATCTCCCGTGCCGCGTTCGAGACGCGGTTCAGCGTGGTCCACAGCCGTCATGAAAGAGAGAAACCCGGCACTTCCACGATCGGGCCCTCAATGTTTTTTTTGATAATTGTTTTTTTACCCTTCTATCTGGCAACAAAACTGACACTTTTTTTTACAAGGAGTCATGTTTGCATAGACCACAATACCTGCAGCCATAATGCAAACAAAAAACATAACTCTGATAATGTGCACTGTCCTTGAAGTTGATTGGTCCACACCCGAGACAGCTTTCCTTAGAGCCTAGTCTCACATGGGTTGGACCAGATGGCGCCAAAAGGCGCATAACTCAAAGACAATGCACCATCAGAGTATGAGAGCTCGGGGTAAGCATTTACACCGTTGGAACCTCATTTGCCAGTAAAAATTATGATAATTGTTTTTTTACCCTTCTATCTGGCAACAAAACTGACACTTTTTCCAAGGAGTCATGTTTGCATAGACCACAATACCTGCAGCCATAATGCAAACAAAAAACATAACTCTGATAATATATGCACTGTCCTTGAAGTTGATTGGTCCACACCCGAGACAGCTTTCCTTAGAGCCTAGTCTCACATGGGTTGGACCAGATTTTTTTTTTGTTTTTCCTGGTGAAACAGGCTCACAAAGGCACCAAACACTAAACTGAAAACTCCAAGAGTTGTTTTTGATTATCATCTTTTTTGGGATTGGATATGTAACCATTATTATTATTTTTAACCATAAACCTCCACCGCCCGACGAGAAAATTATGAAATCAAGTTGTCGCGTGGGCAAATGTGACAATCGATTGGATTTTGCAGCAAAAAAAAAGCGCAATGTCGAAAAGCAAGCAACGTTTTGACGATTTCACACACGGGGCGTCGTTTCGCCGGGAGAGATTGCATCCAGCGTAAATCAGGCGCAAGCAAAAGCTCCTCTCTCCGAGATAATTTCTTGATCAGAGTCAAGACGGGTCATGGGGACGGCCACGTTGATTGCTGGTTGTTGATTGGTTGAGATTGGCAGGTTGGATAAGTATCATGAGGTGCGTCTATTTAGCGGTTGGTGAAAATAGGCTTTCCTTAAATGGCAAGAATTCCAATGAATGCGAGCTGTGTTGTATACTTCGAGAGGCGGGAGACCTTCATATCGTGTGCTTCGTCCATAATATGGTATGTTTGGATGCATATGCTCGTACGCACAGGGGAGATGTAATTGTCTATAATCTACACCTTCATTGCCTTTAACGTACTTGTAGTCTGGAATAAATGCCACCACGGTGATGAAAGGCCCGACGCTTTAGACATTACATTGTCCCAGAGGAGAATGTGAAAAAAACCTGTCGTGAAATTCAATGAAGCATGAAAAATTTTGAGAATTGGCTTTTTTACCATTTTTGCCAGTAAAACGGGAGGTCTTAAGATGTTCAAACACCAAATAGTTCCCTATTTCAAATAACCAAGTCTGCATTAACGACACGTACTTGTGGCAACACATGCAATGAAACACGCTCCGATAATAATATGAGCATCATCTTTGAAACGGATTGCCCTACACCAGAGACAGCCTTCTCGATGGCCCCGTCTCACCGGTGTCAGACCAGAGAACGCCAAATGGCGAACGGCACAAAGGGGCCGTCCATAAATGACGTCACGCACCCAGGGGGGGGGGTTGAGAAATGTGACGTCACGTAAAAATGCGCAACTTTAAATAAATATAGACAACACGTTCTTCTTAATTAAATAGACTTTTTAATAAATGTTTTCTCCTACAACTTCAGAGTGCAGCGCCACATTATATACGCACTACAATGACAATAGTTTAAAGCGATTTGAAGCATTATTTTCAAAATGGAAATATGATTTTGGGGGGGGGTGGCAGAGCTTTGTGACGTCATATTTGAGGGGGGGTCTGACTTTTTGTGACGCCGTGTGACGAGGGGGAGGGGGTCAAAAATCGTCCAAAATCGCGTGACGTCATTTATGGACGGCCCCAAAGGCATGGCAAGTATCAGAGCGTCAGTCGCTGGGGTTGAGCAGTTGTATCTATGGGACCTTTATTAAGACGATGGGACATTAATTCTCGGCTTTGTCCTTTCTGTCACGGTCGTGTCGTACGTCCCCTCTGTTTGATTTCGATGTCCGATAATTCGCTCCCAACATGCTGGGGGAGAGCGTTTCTTCCATGAACAAGGGCACATTGTGGAGCATTCCAAAACGGAACAATTCAGCTCCTGAAGAAGGCTTCGCAGCGCTTGGGAACGTCGGACATCGTGCCGAACAAAACGCGGCACAATCTGACAACATGTGGGAGCGCCATGGAAATGGAGGAAATGTGTTTTTTTGTAATAAAAAAAACTCAACACGATTTGTTCTTTAAACACCAGATTGTTGTTTTTCCTCTTTTTATAATTGCGTTTTTTTATGGATTACTTTAACTGCCTGCTTCTTTTTTATACGTATATATAAAGACGTTCGTTCAAGATTTTTTCCCCCCCACACTTATCTCCCACTTGTTCACTCGCATTTCAGCTGACCCTGTCGGCCACCACTCCATATTTGTTCGCAAGAGCTGCCGAGTTTGCCCGTGAATTTGCCCCATTTTTGTATTTCAACTCAACGCGAGCCCGGTACACAGCCACCGATCACAGAACAAGAGGGCGGGGGGAGGGGGGGGTTGGTTGGGGGGAGGGCAGGAGGAGGGTGGGGGGCATAAATCAACCAAATCAACCAAGAAAAATCCCTGACATCGACACCGCGGGTGGGCTTTGGCGAAGAGGAGTGGGGATTGGGCTCACTGACCCACCCAGGTGGGGGAGCCTCTAGCAGAGAAGTGAACGTTTATATGGGGGGGGGGGGGTGCGGAGTAAGGGATAAAATAACTAACATGACAGGAAAAGAGAGGGGACGGGAGAGAGGCGGGGGAGGTTGGAGAGGTGGGGGGGGGGCAGCCGCATGAGTTTTTGTTTTGCCGAACCCACGATCATTGTTCCGCCGTTCCGTTAGGCCAAGTAAATTCGCGGATAGCCCCCCGCGGATTATAGCATCCGTGACATTTGTTCCCCTCGTCACTCCAGCTCGGAGATGAGGGGGGGGTCCCTCTGTACATCTCAGTAGATTCTCTCCCGCATAAAAAAAAAATGACGGTGAGCCGCATTAATCAAAACTGTAATTAATGAACGCTTGAAATGAGGGTTTCATCGGCGGAGTGATCATTAAGTAACAACGGTCCAATGCAGATCATTTATCCCCCCACCCCGAGCGGAAAGCCTCAGAATTTCGATGGGCAACGGCGGTGGCGACGCCAGCAACACGGCGTGTTTTGAGTCTCCTCTTGCAGCGCCGTTGGCGAGCTCTGAGAGGCGCGTTCACGAAGTTTCTGCCGCATCCCCCAGCAGTTTGACTGATTGCCTCGTTACAGGGGCTTGGGAGTTTGGGTCACAGCGGGCGCGTTTTCCCATCAAGACGCCATCTGTAGCTGTAACGGATTTCTCTCCAGCCGCGAGCCGACAGAGCGGCCGGCTGGGCCCGCAGGAACGAATAGGGTCCCGTTTGAAAAAATTAAAAGCGGCTATGCATTCGATTCGAGCCGTTTCAAGAGCGCGTCCCCGTGGTAGCGCTCGTGTGCAAATGTGTGTTCGAGCTTACGGGCGCTCGTATGATGAGAACAATAAACGCTCTGCGATTGGAAAAGGATGGGGGGGGGATAAGAAAGCGGTGCTGTTGTGGTGCAAGCGATCTGATTGATGGAGCGAATCGCTCACTCGTCCGTTCGGATTTAAGGATGAGCCACTTGTCACCCGATGTGTCTACGAGCAGATTTTCCGTGCGGAAATTGGTTTAGTGTCGTAACTACCTCGCCTGGTATACAGGAGGTCGTGGGTTCGATCCCGACCCCTGACACCTGTATATTTGGAGTTTGCGTGTTCTCCACGTGGTCGCGTGGATTTTTCTCCGGGTCCTCTAATTTTTTCCTCCACTTAGAATCAACGTGCGTTTAGCGTATTTGCCTGCTATACATTTTCCACGTGATAAGCCACTTCGTTGAGGCTCTAATTCTTTGGCCAGGTCACTTCTGAAAAGGAGCTATATAGCTCAGTGGGTCAAATAAAAATAGTTTAGTTTATGTCCAACGTCAAAGTTGTGCATAGGGCATTGGAATATTGTCCGTACAAAAAATTGCATTCACGGTAAAGAGCAGCAAGTTGTACCAATTATAACCCGCTCCAAAAAAAACGAAATGCCCTTATTATAAAGCAATTTGTGTTGGGAATTTTTTTGGGGGAGGGCAGGATATATAATATATTTAACAGCACACGAGGATGGGCTTTCAAAGAGCAGCAAGGCTCGACTCCCATCGTGCTTTGCATTGCATGTCGTGGTATCACCCAGAAAAAAAACTACAGGACATTTTGGGAAAAGCTGACAAAATTACCAGTTTTAAATTGCCAAACCCGCTCGTTGCTTAACTGTAAACATTGCCAAAAACAATCATCTGTCGGGATCGCTGGTGGCAACACCGTTCACATAGTCTGCCAGACATTGCCACAAAATACGGAGGTTCTGAGCCGTCAGGAAATGCACGTGGTAACTTGGGCCAACGAAAGTGGTATTGAGGGTTCAAATACCAAACCTAAACACGTTCATCAATAACAGTGTGGCCTTGCCAGGGGAAAATATAACAGCAGGCAACGTTTCGGGCAATGGGCCCTCTTTAATTGTCAGTGCCTGGCAATAATTGATTCAAGTGCTCTCACGCAGCATTGATTGAATGAAAGCAAACTGCTGGACTGGTTTCGACAAGGACCTTCGATTAGCCCGGTGGGCTACGTACTGTGTGAAATAAGTTCAACATGCATACAAAGACGAAGATCCACCGCATAGCCTTAACAGACTGTTGGGGCAAGTGCTGTTAGCGAGCACCTATAAAGACCGGCACATGGCACACGAGGAGGTGGGTGGCCAGCTACCAAGCCCGGCCGCCTTCATCTCCCAAGTGGCGGTGTTTACACACCGCACCAGGTGCTCATTTGAGGTTGAGTCGACCTAGGGGAGACCCAGCACCGGTTCAGATAATCGTCACTGGTGTTGGCCGTGAGCGAGAATCGAACTCGGGTCGCCGGGTTCGTAGCGCAGCGCAGATGACCAGTACACTACCGCCTCCCACATACATACATACATATACGTACATGCGTGGAAGCTGTACACGTGTGTGTGTGTGTTTTGTGAACATAACCGATGACGGGTAGGATATTACGGCTACTCTGGAGGACTGTTCAGATGAGAAACGCAACAGCACTGACTGAGACGCTTTCCCAGAACGATGGTACTCGTTACAGAGCGAAAACATCGTATGTAAATGTCAGAACAAAATAAGAGGGCGATGTTGTTTCCTTGAGGTATCGATTGTTTTGATTTTGCGTGTGAATATAATTGTGAGTCGAACCGGGAATCCATATACATGTGCACGTGATCAGCCACTTCGTTGATCTATCAATTGTGGCCAAGTCGCTTCTGAAAAAGAAGCGAATATCCCAGTGGGTTTTACCTGGTAAGATTAAAATAGTTTAGTTTTACTTGTATATCTTTTTAAAAGTTATTTGTTTACCTTTCCTATACCTTGTACTCATGTCGTGTTTTTGTTATTGTTTATCGTTGTCATGTTCTGATCTGCCTCTCCTGGACACCTGTGAAAAAGAGCTTCATAGCTCATCGGATTCCTCCAGTGTGCATCGATATTCTGATTGTGTAAGAGGACGGTCCTTGCCAGTAAGATCAGCAGTTCACCAGCAGCATTAGTCCAGGCAAGCCTGACTCTCCTGACTAGACACTCAGTGTTAAAAGCGCCCCAGAATGTTGTTTGTCTTGAATCAATGCTGCTGAAATTACGCACCCCCAGAAGTCCGTGCGGCAGATGGCTGGTATCAGAAATACTATCTTGTGCAAAGAGCCGGATGTATGAACGCGCTGTCTGCTTAATTATTTTGTTATTTATATTCTCCACAACGACGACAATAATTATTTTGAGTTGTGTGATACGAATGTGTTCGGTAACAACCAGTTATCATGTTGCGTTGATATTGTATGGGTTTTGTTGCTCAAATTTCGCTTACATTTCAAATGTGTTGAGCCGTATCCACCTTATAAGCAATGTGTGAACTCTATATTTTACTTCTACCAAACAAATTGTGCGTTACCACTTTGATTATGGCCAGGGTATTTGACCAATGAAGGGTCGGTATCATATCCAAAAGCTTTTTATGTATATAGTTTTTGAGATATTAAATTATACGTGCTATTTTGTTATACTTCTGAAATGTACGAGTCAGTTGCTATGGCAACACAGTTTTTAACCACTCAGCTACATGCAGTGCAGGTTCTGAGCTCTCCGAAAGAGTGTGATGGGGGGTTTTTTTCGCGAGTTGGAGAACATGGGCAGGTCCGTTTAAACTCCAGCAATCAAGCAAACAAAGTAAGTGGGCTTGGGCAGAAAACGTCACGAGCGGGGCGACGGTCAAGACTCATAGCGGAGTGGCAGTGAGGGGAGTTGAATGCGACCTTGAGGTCATCCACTGAGGAGGTGAAGTGATGAATATCAGTTCGCGTGCAGGTACGGGATGGATTCTGGCGCCGAAAGGATTATTGAGAGCTGGCTGCGTTGGCTTGAGGAGGGCCTTCGTCCAGCAGTGGATTGGTCATGGCTGATGGTGCTGATGGTGCTGATGGTGATGATGATGATGATGAATGTCGCGGTAGCCTGGTATGCAGGAGGTCGTGGGTTCGATCCCGGCCCTGATGCCTAGATATTTGGAGTTTCCGTGTTCTCCCCGTGGTCGCGTGGATTTTTTTTCAGGTCCTCCGGATTTTCCCTCCACATTTAGAATCAACGTGCGTTTTGAGTATTTGGCGGCTATACATTACCACGTGACGATAAGCCACTTTGTTGAGCCATCAATTGTGACCACGTTGCTTCTGAAAAAGAGCTGTATAGCTCAGTGGGCCTTACCTGGTAAAATAAATAAATTAGTTTATTAGTAATTTTTTTTATGAACGCTATGCTAAACGGTACGATTTGTTCTGGTTGTGCCCCTGGCAGTCATCTCTGCCGTCTTCCACTGAATGCAGGCACGGGGAGCTGTACCACTGAGCGGTGCTCTTTGGCAGAGGATTGGCAATCCTCAGCCAATTTTGCACGCCTCCAAATTCAGCCAAAGTACCATCTTCATCAAGACTAATTACTCAAGCTGAGCCAAATTATTTCATACTGTATACGTATATAAATTGCGTTTGTTTTATCTGCTTTGGCAGACATTACTGCATGTTAAAAGTAATTCCAGGCTTTTTTTTGGGTGAACATACGATTAACAATTATGCGTGTGATAATTTCGGCGTTTCTTTTTTTTTAATGAACCAGGAAATAAAATCATGACAATGCATGGATTTGTTTAAATGCCTCCCGAAATCCATTTTCCCTGAGATTATTTTATCAGTGTGGAAGCTGGCAGATACCTCCGATTAGCACGGTTGGATATGTACGTTGCGAAATACGTCCAACATGCATATGCAACACATTCCAGCGGAGGGAGCTGGTAGGAACGTTGGGTTGCTCGGTCAATGGCCAGGGTCAACGGCGGCGTGGTGTATTCCGAAAATATGCTCGACTGTGAGGGCGGGCACAAGCCGGCGTGTGTAGGTTAAACGTTGAGTTTTATAAAGGCACCACGGGGTGACCAGCCCCTCCCCTCCCCACCCAGCCCCACCCCTCCCACCCCCCACCCAGCCCCACCCTCCCTACCCAGCCCCTCCCCACCCAAGCCCCTCCCCACCCAAGCACCTCTCTCCCCACCCAGCCCCTCCCTGCACGACGGACACAATAATCCCCTGTGGGCTGGTGTAACCAGGAGGATCCTACAAGTATATATACATACATATGCATGCATGTGTAATGAGAGCCTTGCAGGGCTCACGTGGTGATTGGCTGCCGGTCTCGCTGTGTAGCCAATGAGGGGAGAGTCTGGGCGCATGGCCTCGGCGTGATCAAGGCATGTTAGCTGGGGTGGTTGGCTTGGCCGATCTCGGCCTCGGCTAATGGGAAGCCGGATCAGAGGCGTGGTCCCGGGAGTGATAGGGGAATGATCTGGAATATTCGACGCCGACCACTGAGGATTGGCTTAGGGGTACCACGTGACCCAGGGGTTAAAAGGAGGAGAAGCGGGGGAGTCGGGAGCAGACCTGGAAACGAAGAGAGCGGAAGCCACGCACGCACGGGGCTCTGGATGCCACGTGGCGTGCGACTTAACAAACGGTCTGCCCGCTTCCCGTTGTGTGTCAGTAACGGGGAGTGTGAGTGTAACTGTGGAAGCGAAATAAAGGACTGATTCCAAGAGCCGTCTCAAGAAGGTTGATTACACATGCATACAGATAGCTGTCGGGGCAAAACACGTGAGCCTATAGTTCCTTTTAGCGCTGGATTGACCAAAAAACACACAGACATCAACAACAACAGCCATTCGCCACTAAATGTCGGTGACATCACCACGGCGATTGTGCCAGGCTAGGTGCACTGTGAAGCCACATTAAGTGTCGAAGGCTTGCTGGCAGGTCATGGGACACACTCAAGTGGAATGAATTAACTGACTGAGATCACTACCAGATGGACACTTACATACATACAGGCACAGATATCCCCCAATGTAACCTACAGACTGTCAGGTGAAGTGATTTTAGCGAGCACCTGTTAAGGTTTGGACGATGTAAGATGAGCAAGTGTGACCAGAGTCACGCCTGGCCACCTTTGTCTTCCCGTTGCTGATGTTTAGGTGGCAAGATGTTAACTACCTCGCCTGGTATGCAGAAGGTCGTGGGTTCGATCCCGACCCTGACAAAGCCTGTATATTTGGAGTTCGCATGTGTCTCTCCCAGTGGTCGTGTGGATTTTTCTCAGGGTCCTCCGGTTTTTCCCGTTCTATTGAGAAACAAGCATTCAGAGTATTTGGCTGCTATAGATTTGCACGTGCTAAGTCACTTCACTGAACTGCCATTTGTGGCCACATCGCTTCTGCAAAACAGCTATATAGCTCAGTGGACCTTACTTGGTAAAGTAAAACAATCGTTGTAGTTTAGTACACAGGCCAGACCAGGTGCTCATTTAAGGCTGAGTTGACCTAGGGGAGGCCCAGAACCTGTTCAGATCTCATCTGTCGCTGATGTTAGTGCCGGCCGTCGACCAGCCAAGCCTTCTCCAGATGCTCCGGCTTCCTCCCACATGTAAACACTCCCCGATTGGCTGATAACATCTCGATATATAGAGAGATGACCCAGAGAGTAAGGACCCAAAGAGCTTGACGGGTTCCGGCCCATCGCGTGGCCGACTTTCCCACTGCTCCGAGCCCCCCTGCCAGGAGCTGTTGTTTCCCTTTTTAAATCCTTTATATTAAGTTCACTTGCGCGCTTACTTGCGCGCTTACGACCGTGCAAATCTTTCGGTCGTTTTTTTAACCCACTTCCCGTGATCCAATCGAGCTGACATTTTGCACACAGACTCGTTGTGCGTGACAATTTATTTTCGTGAAAAAAAAATCAAAAATGTTACACTTTTTAGGAAAAAATAAATTTTATTTAATTACGAATTGCTTAATGGTGGCAGGCAATCATCTGACCCATAGGTGGCAGCCATTTCAAGCCAGAGGACGAGAGGACTCTAGCCGCCACGCATATAAAGGATTTATAGTGAAAAACTTTGTTTTTACGGGTTAATTTTTTTCCCTTATGGCTGCAGGGTTTGGTGGTACGTGTTGTTTGTCGTTTATTGTGAAAATTCGGTCACAGTTCCTATGATCACTGTTACATTGCTTTTATGGCTTTATTTTGGTGATTTCGAAAAGATTTTGGTTTGGCCATGGCTGTTTGTTGTAGTACGGAGTTAGACTGATGGCCTTAATCTAAGTTGTCTTGTGGTTGTTGTTGTTGACTTGCATCCCACTGGGATTTTTGCACAAAGCGTTGGTGTACGGTACTTTTTCTGCAATATTTTGCTGTCTTTTTTTGCATTTTCTGTTTGCACTCAGTCACATATTCACTTTAAGATGTTTTTTGTTCATGTTTTTGTTTTTTGTTTGTTGCGGTTGCACCCGATTCAAGAGCCGAATGGCTCACAGGACTACACCAAATAATAAATGAACTTGAACTTGAGAGCGAGCAAATAACTGGCGGCGTTGGCGACTTACAAGCTGACGTCATTATTGATTAGTTATTCGTCAATATATTGGACACGTCAAAATATTTTTGGGGCAAACGTTTATTACGATGTTATGGTTGACAGATTAAATTAGTGTTTTTTTAAATATATATGGGCTTAATATCTACATAAAGATATCTACATTACACTTACAAGCAAGTTATTGTGGTACAGACTGGGTTCGTATTAACTAAGTTTAAGGATCTAATTATGAATTATTTAATACATTTATGAATGCCCGGAACAGAACGGAGTTCAATGGTTTACTGAGTTGGTTCTTTTAAAAATGTATTAAATGTTTTGGACATGGCAACATATTTCGGACAAACGTTTATTATAAAGGTATGTTTGACAAATTCACTTATTTTTTTATGTGCTCATGAAAAGGTTTATCTACATTAAGATATATATATAAGCCACTGACATTACGCTTCCACGCAAGTCATTGTGTTACAGACTGGATTCATAATAACTCAATTGAAGGATTTTTATGCTGAATTATTCAACACATTTATGAATGCCCGGCATATAACGGCGCTCGCAATGGATGACTGATTTGACCGAAGCGTTGTCAGAGACTACAAGTACGGTAAGCTCCAACCTTGATTTCTTTCATTTTGATCATCCCCCGTGCCTACTGTGTTACACACATGCGTGTCCTCTTTGTCACGTGTTATGTACAAAGCGTGCGCCAGTTATGTTTTAGTGCAATTACCACTCATTAGCAGCGAACCTATTGCATTATGTGCCTTGCAGGGGTGGCAATGACAAATGATTTAATTACCAAAATTACAAATGCCATTGCAATTTTTGCTTAATTCTCTTTACACGTGTCGCACGATTTGGGCTTATTAGTCATTCGCAGCGTTAAGTGTGTGAACAGGATTCCTCGTGAACAAGCGGTAATTGCCGCCAGGTAATTTATAGCGCAGCGCAGTTGTCCACGCCGTTGGCAAATGCAGGTCAAGTGACACCTTTGGGGCCGTCCATAAATGACGTCACGCACCTAGGGGGGCGGGGGGGGTGGTCAGACATTTGTGACGATGTGTGACGAAGGGGGGGGAGGGGTTCGAGAAATGCGACGTCACATCAAAATGCGCAACCATAAATAAATATAGAGAACACGTTCTACTTAATTAAATCCACTTTTTAATAAATGTTTTCTCCTACAACATCAGAGTGCAGCGCCACATTAAATACGCACGACAATGACAATAGTTTAAAGCGATTTGAAGCATGTTTTATTTTCAAAATGGAAATATGGTTTTGGGGGGTGGGGGAGCAGAGCTTTGTGACGTCATATTTGAGGGGGGTCTGACTTTTTTTTGTGGGGGGGGGGGGGTTAAAAATCGTCCAAAATCGCGTGACGTCATTTATGGACGGTGCTTTGAGTGTTTTTTTTGTTCACACTTGGATTGGCGAGGGATGTCTGGTCTCGCGCTGGCTGTACAAGTCCGCGAGCAGGCATTGAGAACTTGCCGTGAGGGAAATAAACATTCCCATTGGCGTACTCTTTGGTTCTTTCGGTAAAGTCACGCAGGTATAAATTAAATCACGATGTTTCGGGCGCAACACACAAGCGTCCGTCATCAGGTGGAAACAACCGCAGCAATAAACAATTGCCCACTTGAGCAATTTATTTTGTACCTACGTGACTTTACCGACAGAACCAGAGAATATGGATTCCAGCAGTCACGAAAACTTCAAATAAACATCCCTTTTGGCGTTTCGCCCCATAAATCTTCACGGTGGCCGGATGAACTCCATCAAGACAACTGGCCCAGTCAATATTCATGCTCACTTGACACCCATTTCAGTCCATGACAGGTTCTGTTGTTAGAACACGCTCGGTCTGCGTTTAAGTTATCTCCACGTTCGTCTTGCAGTAAGTGTGCGTCGCCTAACGTAACGGGGTTCAATTTCGATGTAAAGCTTTCGTGACTGCAGGGATTCATCTTCTTGGTTCTTTCGGAAAAGTCACGTAGAAGGGAAATAATAAAATAGCAAAAATAAAACATAAAATAATTTCGATTTAAAGCTTTCGTGACTGCAGGG